>JAMPIV010001064.1:117500-222500 GCA_024509875.1 Oreohelix idahoensis
TGATAAATGAATGAATTATATCAGCGCCCTTGTTACACTCATCTGTAGTTCTTATCTTTAAAAAATGATTCCGTTGCATGCCATTGAGGCATATTGGGAATATGGTGTTAGGCCCATATTTTCTCGACCATCGGGACACTAGTGGTGATGTGGTCAGCATCACGCCGGCCATCTTACCCTTCCCAGAAGTTGCTCTGGTACCCAGTTCATGAGGCTGGGTCGACCTCGGGGCCGTTTGCGGTCTAAAAAATCCCACCTCAACTGGGGATTGAACCATGGACCACCGAGCTAGGAAGCCAGTGCACTAGCCACTGTGCTACCGCGGTGTATATGTGTGTATATTGTTGAATAAATGGTATCTCATAATGTTGTGGCCAGAATATTGCAACTTGTTCACTTCTGCTGAGCTGCAGTTTTGATAAGATAGTTGTTCTGAATAGACATTGTATAGCAGCTTACTTCCTTGTGTCTGTATACACTTGTTGACCTAATTATGACCAGGGCCGCTGTTAGGGTATTTGGCGTCCTAGACAAACAGGGCATTTTGTGCTCTATTAGAAAGGCTTATTTAACGCACAAACAGTTACATATTTACATACATACACTCAAGCACATTAAACATGGTCATATATATGCTAATACACGTATTTGTATACACGCTTATTTACGAGTGTGCAGATGGGTCATACAAATAAGAGTGTTTTTCTCCGCCAAATTACGGCCTTTTTCATTATACCAGTTTCTATTTAGGTCACTCGATTTTTGTGGGACTGTCCCCTTCTTCACTGCCATTGCCTTCCCTAATTTAAGAGTACAGTTGGGTACCCATTTACAACTGAGTAGATTGGAGTGATGATATCTGGTTTCGAACGTGGTAACTTTGCTAATAGAAGCCAGTGCTCTAACCACTCCGCCAATCGGATTCTCAGCAAAACAACATAATCTATCGAAATACTCCAATACAATTTGTTCTGTTTATTTAGTTAAATGTACAATCATCAAATACAGATTCGTCATTCCGGACAACAGTATAATTACGAACATCATTAGCATCAATGAAGCCTCATTACTAAGTCACTCAAATACCTCAAACATTTGAAAATACTAATAATTCTGAATGTCAATAATTTAGAAATTCATGTATTCGTCGTAGCACATTATGAACCTGCGTAACAATTTATAATGTTGATTTTCCACTGCCATTCTGAAATATGAACTCGCTGGTCGATTATGTCAGATATTCGTATTTAAACTTTAATAAAACCTTTTTTGCTGTCAATTTGTAGTATCGCTTTGTTTTTGTGGTCTTCGAGAAGAGCCCTGGAATAGATAGTATCTCAAACTGGAGTGACCTGCGCAGAGTCTGAAGTGGCTTACTTCTTCGTGTCTGTATTCACTTGTTGACCTCATCATGGCCAGGGCCTTTGCTTGAATATTTGGCCCCCTAGGCAAACATGGCATTGGGGGCTCTAGGTAAACAGCTCATTAACGCCCCAAGCAGTTATATAATTACATACACAAAAGTGAATACAAACACGAGGAACTAAGCCACTCAATAATGTCTGTTCAGACCAACCATCATATCAATATTGCAGCTCAACAGAAGTGAACAAGTGTTAATATTGATACTCTGACTTTCCTTATTATTGGGTGGAAAAGGTGGCTCTGGTATATGTGTTTTGCTCACGAGGTAAAAGGAAATAACCCATAGACAACATACACCATATTTTTTTTAATTAATAAATTTGGGGGGTGGGAACTGTGATGGGTGATGGGCACAGGTCGTTTATTGCAGAGAGGACCTGATATATTCTTGAAGAAGATTTGTTGCTTGTACAGGAGGAGGATAGAGCAAAGCCTCATTTTGAGACGCCACTGCATAAGCAAATTGTATTTATTTTACACTTTATGTTTCGTCATGTGTTGAACTGAACTTACTTTACTTATGTAATGATATCACAGTTTGAGGCCTAGTGTTGGGAAATTAATTAGACGTTAAGTAGCGACTGATGTCATTACATATTATAAGAAACTCTATACAGAACGTTACAGGCCACAATCTCCTCATCACTCCCCCACCCCCCCCCACCCCACCCCCCCCCACCCCCCCCAAAAACCCCCCCCCCAACAAACAAAAAATCCCACCACACCCCCACCCCCCCCCCCCCACCCCCCCCCACACCCCACCCCCCCCCTCCCCCCCCCCCCCCCCCCCCCCCCCTCCCCCCCCCCCAGTCGGACAAAGAAGAAAAGAAAAAGGGACCGAAACATTTGTCCGACGGAATGACTTCTTAGATGTGATTAATCGTAATTTTGAAATGGAATATAAATTGTAAAAAAAAAAAAAAACAACGCTCACAAATTCATTGCATGAAATTTTAAAATTTACTTTTTGGTTAATTTTTTTATTCTTACAAGCGCCCACTCCCCTCCCTTGAAATTCCCTCAATCCTCGCGGGAAGGAGAAGGGGTTGCAGCAGTATAGTTTGCGAACCACTAGTTCAAGGAAATACGGCCAAGTCATAAACAGCGTTGCCACACTTAGGTGGATTCACCTAGATCTAGGTTTTTTTTGTGTTTTGTCCCGTCTAGGTGTCATTTTCTTTCATTAGTTGAAGAACTAGATCAACTTTCTGTTTTCGGTTTTTCGCCCAAAGTAGCCCAAACATTGAAAAACAAGGTGTATTTATGTGTTTTTAAAGTACTATCTATGTTTTTATTTTCTTAAAAATTCAGGGTGGCAACACTGGTCATCAAGAGGGAACAAACAGAGGAAGGAAGATATACTTGATTGGTTGGAATAAAATAAGTTTATATTTAAAAACAGCTGTCAGTGCTTTATACTCGAAAACGCGTTAACACGAAGACGTAGATATGACCCACCCTCGAGTGAATTTCTAGACCACGCATTTGCAGGAGCACAAAAGACTCCCAACTCCGTTACTTGCTTTAATACCAATAACCAATGGTTTTAGCAGATCAGTAATATATCCACACAGAGGGCGCTTCCAGCAGATCCGACATTCCTCATGTGCCTTATCCACAACTCTATCGGTATGTGACTCACAACTAAAACACTTTTCCATTAAGCGCATCTCTCATTCCATCACTGAAGACAGATTCGCGTGTGGTCCGTTGGCCTGTGTAAGATTATCTAGCGCTGACCTTAAAACCTGTTGCTGACCTCTGACCAGCGAGATCCGTCAGAAGATATACGAGTTTTGTTTATTAGATGATAATGGTACCATGTTGTTCTCTCGTGGCACAGTTACAGGGATCGAGACCTGCTAGCGTCACATCCCAGTCTACCCAGCTGTAAATGGATACATGACTCTGCTCTTAATGGTATGACAAGGTCATCTATGTAGAACTGATGACAAGAGCCATATAAGTGACTGTGGAACAAGAGATGAGAAGACGACGCTGGCGATGGTTAGGACACTTATTGAGGAAACCTGTTGATAATATTACAAGGTAGTCCTTGCTCTGGAATCGTTAGGGAAAGCGAGGCAGAGGTAGATAAATAAAACACTCAGAAGAGATTTGGAAACACGTGAAAATGATGTGAAAGACGTGGAAAGAACTTGAGCTAATTGCACGTGACTGGAGGACTTGGTGTGTGTGTGTGTTTGTTGAAAGCCTATGCTCTCTGTGGAGCTAAAAGGTATGGGTTGATTGATTAATTAATTGGTTCTGCTCTTGAGTTAGGGAAGGCAAAGGCAGTCAGGAAGGGAACTTGTCACCCCACCTCATAAAAAATCTGAATCTAGTATGGTGAAGTCTCTAACACTTCACTGACCTACGGCAGGATCTACTATGGGACTACATTTAACTTTGTAATGGTACCAGAGCAGGCACATTAGTTTGTAATTCACGGGGCTTGCTTGATGTATGTATCGTGTGCATTTGGCTGGCATTGAAATTTCGTCCTTTTGTGCACAGAATAAACAAGTAGTTACAGTATAAGAAAGAACTGAAACCCTTAAGATATGGATACAGGGCCAGCTTGACCACCAGGCAAACTTGACGGTTGCCAAAGGCGGCAAAATTTTGAGTGCGGAAAAATCGAGACAACTGAAAAGGTACATCGAATAAAGTGGTAAATTCCGAGAAAAAAAAAATTGCGTTCTGTGGTCCTTCAACACTGTTTTAAATAAGCTTGCATACTGTCACGTGGGTCTTTATATCATTAAATTACCTACATCTTCTTCCTATTCTCTCACCTAAATCCTTTTGTTTTATTATCTTTCCTTACTTGTTTTTCCTGTATTTTTCGCATCACCCGTTTGCGAAAAATATTTTCTTCAGTATTCTAAAACTTTACCGGGGTTTTTTTCTCATACTGGGATGCGTAATTTTATTACAGAGATGTCAGTCAGACGTGAAGTGCGATTTAGTTGCAGTCCATCTCAGACATCGAGCAGACTTTTGGTCTACCAGTTTCACCTGACACTAACGTAGGTGATAAAACTGCCAACCCGCTTTCGCCCAGAGCAGACGGTTGTCTGAGATTTGAAACTGACACGCGTACATCTTGGTCAGTAGGTGGCAGTTACGACATGTTAGCATGGCCGGATTAAGCTAGTACGGGGCCTGTAGCATATGTTAAGAAAGGGGCCCTATATTTAAAAAAAACAATAAAACAACACAATGGATGGGTTTGAAAAAAAAATCGAAAAAAGGTGATTCGTCTTACGAGGACAAAAGACAAAAGAAAATAGTCTACGTTACGGCCACAAGGCCTTCGTCAGGAAAGGAAAGAAAGTGAAGGCTAGATAGGACACATAAAAACTAAATAAAATAAAAACTGGGTACTTCCATGAAGGCAAGAACCGAAATTCTGTCAAAATCGCTGTCTGTTGATGAGCGCGTGGCTGAACAGAAAGTGACTTCCGCCGCCGGATGTACACAATGCATACTAAGAAACTAAAAAACGAAACCGGACAATAAACTACCCAACGTGATAAAAGTGGGGACTGGAAATAGAAGAGGACAGAATGAGTGGGAGATAAATAAATATGAAATTAAAAAAATGTATATGGCATACAAATAGAAGAATAGGATAAGAGTGGAAAGAGTAAAATAGAGCAAGAGAGGAGAGGGTGACCTCAGACAAAGGTGTGAAAAGTGTTGAGACCGGCTGGTTTTAGACACCCCATGCGGTGGATAAGACGGTTCTCAAGCTGTTCTCGGCTGGCAGTGTCAGAGGAGCAGGATCGGATCGCTGTGACCTGGATGTCGATGGGACCATGGTGGTCAGGACCATTGAAGTGTATAGCAACTGGTGTGGACTTTTGCTGAGCGATGCCATTTAAGTGCTGGCTGAATCTGTCCCCAAGTCGTTTGCCTGTTTGGCCAATATAGGTTTTGCAGCAACGTTTACATATGATCGTATAAATGACATTACGCGATTCACACGTGCAGCTACTAGTGATAGTGTACGTAGCCTTAGGAAAGGACACCTTCTGGGTTGAGATGACATACTTGCACGTGTTGCATCGTGTCCGACCACAGGGTAGTGTGCCAAAGTGAGTGGCATTCTCCTTTGGGAGACGGCTGTGAACAAGAAGATCCTTCAAGTTCTTGTCACGTCTATATGCCACCAAAGGTGCTTCACTGAATACTTTTTGGGTCAGAGGCTCTGCTTGGAGGATAGGGAGGTGGCGGAAAAGGATCTGTTTGACAGTAGTACTGTGAGGGTGATGGGTCAAGATTAATTTGACTCTATCCGAAGTGGATTTATGGTGAGGTTTGAGGGCCTCCAGACGAGAGATGGGGAGCACACGTTGGAGAGCAGAGGTGAGAACATGTTCTGGATAAAGTCTGTTACGGAAGAAATCCAACATCTCATTTGCTCGTAAGTGGAAGTCATCGTCGTCTTGGCATAAACGACGGAGGCGGAGAAGTTGTGAAAAAGGAAGGGAGTCACGACAAGCCCGAGGATGAGAAGAGGTATACAGGAGGTAGCTGTGGGCATCTGTCGGCTTGTAGTATACTGAGGTATTAAGGCCGGAGGGCGTGATAGAAATAGTAATGTCAAGGAAGTTGACAGATACTGTGGAGACGAGGGAGGTGAACTTGATGGTGGGGTGAAAGTGGTTCACAAAGTCGATGAAGCGGTGTAAATCAGTCTCAGACATATCTGTGAGACCTATGCCATCATCGATATATCTGCGGTAAAACCCAGGGAAAGGACCGGAGTATTGTTGCCATATCTGATGCTCCAAGTGGCCCATGAATAGACAGGCATAGCTGGGACCCATCTTCGTTCCCATGGCAACACCACTAATTTGGTCAAAAAACTGACCATTGAATTCAAAGGAATTCAGTTGAAGGACCAGTTCAGCAAGACGGAGAAGAGTGACAGTGGATATAGAAGGGCAAGTGCGTTGGTCCAGAAAAAAACCGAAGAGCTCGGAGACCATCCGAGTGGGGAATAGAGGTATACAGAGAGCAGACGTCCAGCAAGAAAAGACGGTAGGAGCGGTCTGCTGGGAGTGGGATAGAGGAGAAAGTTGTAAGAGCGTGATTGGTGTCTTTGATGAAGGAGGGAAGATTCTCAACGATAGGCTGGAAAATGCTATCGAGGAAGTCAGAAATGTGTTCAGTAGGACAAGAACAGGCTGAGACAATAGGTCTTCCAGGGTTTTCGATCTTGTGAATTTTGGGGAGCATGTAGAATACAGGCTTGCCCAAAGAGCTGTCATGAATCCTAAGATGAGATGCTTCGGGAGGAAGATCATTACTAGTGATAAGCTGTTTAATAGTGTTGTGTACAATGCGATTGTTAGAGACAGTCGCATCGCTGGTCCTGGACCTGTAAAAAGAGCCATTGGTCAACTGGTTTTTACCTTCACTTAGGTACAAGTCCTTCTGCCAGACGACAATGGCTCCTCCCTTGTCAGCCGGTTTGATGACAATGTCGTCTCTACGGCGAAGAAGGGAGAGAGCACTAGACTCTGCCGAGGTGAGATTGGAGTAATGCAATCTACGAGGGCGGAGCTGCTGAATGTCATGGATAGTGTTCTTGATATACAGGTCCAGGGCATGAGAGGCTCCAAACAACACAAATATATTTGAACACATATATTTTTAATTTGCATAGTAATTATCATTATCAAAAGTAACAACACAGTCAACATTATTGTTTAAATATTAATGTGTCTACATTTAGCATGAGCAAATTTGTTGATGATATAGGATGTATCAATTTCAAGCAGAAGTTTATGTTCAATACTCATTAGTGTGAGATTGTTCAATCTCTTTTGACCCATGATGCTCCTTAGTTCATTTTTAATAAGTTTCAGTTTTGAAAATGATCGTTCTCCGCTGCAGTTGGTTACCATTAGTGACAAATAGATGCGCAAGGCGATTTCTACATTTGGAAAATAAGACTCCAAAGAATTGTCAATTATCAAACGATAAAACTGTAACTCTACAAGGTCTAGAGTAGTGCCAATATGAGAAGCAAGATCAGTTTTCAACAGTTCTGTAAACTGCACAAGTTCTTCACAAAGACTTTCTTCCAGATCTTCCGGATATGATTTAATAAGATTCGATGATCTCGTTACCACCTCTTCAGGTGTAAACGACTGTAACTGACAAAGGAATCCAAATACATCATTCAACTTTTGATAAGCTTTCTGACGTTTTGACAAGGCAGAGAGCAAGCTATCAATAAGGACAAGAAATGTTCGGCTTTAAACTTCTGAGAAGGCGTTTGAGATTCAACAAGTGGATCAAGTGTGCTGGAACAACTGAAATCATCATACTCTCGATTTCGTTTGTGTTTTCTTCGAGTTTGTTCTTGATAATGTTCACACTCAGTCAGATCCTTGGCCTTTTGCTCTATGTCTGCAAAAGTAGACCGCATAGCTTGAATATACCCCCGCAGGGATTCATAGAGTGCACAAGCTGTATTCAAATCTTGGTCAGAAGATTGCTAAGAAGCACTGGTCATTTGAAAACGCTGTAATACTTGATCACACAGTATGATCATTATTCCTGTTTCTAACTTCATCATGGTTGAAAGTAGACCACGAGCCTGTTGACGGCACTCTGCCTTCTGATCATTGTTATCTGAAATATCATCCAAGACTTGTTTTATTGCAGAAAAGCTGTGTAAAAGTGCTTTTGTTGCATCTGCCCGAGCGAACCACCTGGTATCTGACAGTATTTTCACAAAGGGCAAATGGGACTTATTATGAGTACCGCCAGCACATAATGCAGTAGAAAGGAGACCCCACCGATAGGTAGAAGCAGAAAAAAGGTGTACAGGCTTTCAACAAATCCAAAGAAAATGACTGCTTCTTGGCAACCTTCAGCAGCACATTTTCCAACCAAATTTAGTGAATGTGCAAAACACGGAATGTAATGCACAAACTTATTCATCTCTTTAATTCGTGCTTGTAATCCTATAAACTTGCCACTCATGTTGCTGGCTTTGTCATAACTTTGACCACGGTAGTCTTTAATATCAATTCCATTTGCCTTTAAAAAATTAAGTAGACTTTTAGTAAGCTGTTCAGCACTATGACCTTCCATATCCAAAAATGTCACAAATCTTTCAACTGGTCCAGATGGCAAAACATAGCGCAGAGTCAAAGTCAGCTGGTCCATATTAGATATATCTGGAGTAGAATCCAATGAAACGGAATAATACTTGTATTTCTTCACTTCACCGAGAATGTGATCCAGTATGCTGGATCCAATCAGATTGATGAATTCCTCACACGTTGTTTTAGATAGATATGATGTATGTCCAAATCCGTTCTTTGCAGGGCGAACGAAAGAGAGAAGGAGAGACAGCATGAGAAGGAGAGGGAGGAGAGAGAGGAAAGAGAGAAGGAGAGACAACATGAGTTGGCCCTTAAAACTCTAGAATTCCAAAGTTGTGGTGCTGCCTCTACCTCCAGCAATGGAGAGTCTTCTCCTCATTCTTCCTTAACTGATCCTGCTAGTACTCAATCTACTCATCTCACTGCTATGTCCTTTCTGCTAGAGTCTTTCCCTTGTCCAAATGAGAAGATTGACACATGGTTAGAAAAATTTGAGAAAATTGCAACTCTGTACGGTTTAGAGAGGTCGCGTTGGAACATGAAGCTTTCTCAGGCGCTGAAAAGTTCTGCGTATGATGTTTACGCCAAACTGGAAAGCAGCCAACAAGACAACTATGATCTGTTGAAGAAAGCGTTACTGGAGCGCTTTGAAATGAACGCTCGAAAATTTTTGCAACTGTTTCGCAACAGCCGGAAAGAGAATTCTGAAACTTTTCAGCAGTTCTCGTCTCGTTTGAAGGGTTATCTGACAAAGTGCCTAGAGCTCTCACAGCTCCCCTCTACCTATGAAGGTCTTGAGGAATTTGTTTTAACAGAACAAATAAAGAACACATTGTCTGCAGATACCCGGAGATTTCTAGCTGAGCAGGGTGCAGAAAAGCTCGAAGACATCCTAGAGAAGTCTGAGCGTTACCACAATGCGCTGGCTGAACTACCGGCCACAAAGCGGAAACCGACAGAGGAGCATTTTCGAAAACATAACCTAGAGCAATCTTCTCAGGCTTCTAACCTAAATAACCAAGAGAAACTGGACCTCAAAACCCCCCTCCTGAAAAATCCAAGTTCTACAAGAACAAGTACCCCAACCACCCCAAACAGTCTGATCAACCCGACCGTTCTACATGGCAGCGTAGCCAGAAAGGACAAGGTGGCAAAGGGAGAACCCCTGAGCACGGGACATATGATCAGACCGAGCACACCGAGCCGAAACGCATCGGATGCTTATTAACAGTCTCGCAAGGTGGAATTATTGACAGTGATTCCCAACCTGTTGGGGATGGACCCTCAACGCGAGGTACTGTTACTTTGAACGGTTCTCAAACTTCTTGCTTATTTGACACGGGGCTTTCTTATGATTGCATTGTTGCCAGGAACCTGGTCAAACCCGGTCAAGAGACAGCAGAGACCGTCCAATTTTGCGGAGTTCGTAAGAGTGATGCACCTACAGCGCTTCCCATCGCATTGGTGGAGATACACTCTGTCTTTGTCAGAGGCGTGATCAAAACGGCTGTTATGGATGATCCCATCTACCCAGTCATACTTGGCGGGAGATACGTGTGTATTGGGAAACCGGAAGAGCCGATTGTGGCAGCAGTAACTACAAGAGGGCAAACCAAGAAGGAACGGGAGCCTGCGCCTAATTTGTTACCTATGGAACTTAAAGAAGCGCAGTACAAGGACCCTACTTTGGCACCCTGCTTTAGGAAACTGCCCATGGCTAAGGAACCCAGACAGCACGGGGACATTTTTTCTAAGGATGGCGTACTTTATCGGAGAACGGGCAAGCCTGACCAAGGTTACAACCAGCTCCTAGTACCGAAACAGTACAGAAGCCAAATCCTAGAAATGGGGCACTCTCTTCCCTTCAGCGGACACATGGGACAGAACGCCACAAACCAACGTATAACCACTCATTATTGGTGGCCAGGAGTAAACACTGATATTATCAGGTACGTCAAATCCTGTGCCCAGTGCCAACGTGTACCACCCAAGCAACGGACACCCCCAGTCCACATGGGTGAAATGCCAATAGTGGGAACACCATTCGAACGGGTTGTGATCGACATTTTAGGGCCTTTCGAGAGGACTAAAAGAAGGAACAGGTTTATCCTGACCTTAGTCGATACATGCACTTTATGGGCAGAAGCTATCCCGCTAACATGCGCAGATGCCAAGCATGTCGCAGAAGCCCTCGTGCAGATTTTCACTCGGTTGGGATTCCCGCAGCAAGTGTTGACGGATAACGGATCTCCATACCGAAACCTGTTGATGGATGAGATCGTTAAGATCTTGAGGACCCAACACATCCACACTAAGCCATATACTCCGACCGGAAATGGGCTCGTGGAACGTGCTAATGGAAACCTCAACATGCTGCTAAGTAAACTGGCACAAGTGAAACCTGAAGATTGGGACCTTTGTATTCCTGGAGCTTTATTTGGCTACAGAGAATCTCCTCATACTTCCACAGGATTTCCGCCAGCGACACTCTTATTCGGCAGACCCATTAAGGGCCCGCTTGAAGCCTTACTTCAGTCTCTGACAGACGAGAAGGCGGATGAGACAGTTGTCTCAGCAAGTAAATATGTGTCGGTTTTAAAGGAAAGGTTGAAACTAGGGTGGGACCTAGCAACGACTAACTTTAAGCGAGCACGCACCAAGCACGCTAACCGATACAGGAAAGTCGCGAAAGAGAGAGAACTGGAAACAGGAGAGAAAGTTTTGGTGTTACTCCCGACCGAGAACAACCAACTGAAGATCGGATGGCAAGGGCCGTTTACCGTCCTGAAAAAGATGTCTAAGGCTAACTACCAGATATCTATTCAAGGAAAGGAAAAGGTTTTCCATTTAAATCTCTTAAAGAGATACTTGGAAAGACCAGTGCCAACCTCCGACCATCTCCTGACGATCGCCAGAGCTGACGAAGATGATGATAGTGGCAGGGATATTCCACCGCTATCACAGGAAATCTTTCAAAAATGTCAGAAGCGGCGACGCTCTTTCAAGCGCGCATGGAAGACATTCCAGAGGAAGGAAACTTTGGGGAGTAGACTTGAGTAGGAATTGGACAGAGAGGGAGGGGGAAGATGAGAGGGAAGAAGACAGACACCCCGAAGCTACGGTTATAGGAAATTTAATTCCATAACGTAGACATGGAGTGCTTCCATATCTTAAGGGGGTACGTCCTGTCACGTGGGTCTTTATATCATTAAATTACCTACATCTTCTTCCTATTCTCTCACCTAAATCCTTTTGTTTTATTATCTTTCCTTACTTGTTTTTCCTGTATTTTTCGCATCACCCGTTTGCGAAAAATATTTTCTTCAGTATTCTAAAACTTTACCGGGGTTTTTTTCTCATACTGGGATGCGTAATTTTATTACAGAGATGTCAGTCAGACGTGAAGTGCGATTTAGTTGCAGTCCATCTCAGACATCGAGCAGACTTTTGGTCTACCATTTCACCTGACACTAACGTAGGTGATAAAACTGCCAACCCGCTTTCGCCCAGAGCAGACGGTTGTCTGAGATTTGAAACTGACACGCGTACATCTTGGTCAGTAGGTGGCAGTTACGACATGTTAGGTGTTAAACGTATCGTTTAAGCCGGAAAGGGGAGAGCATTTCGTTCTACGAAATAATAGTTCATCCTTTGTCTGGTTTAAAATATTAAACCTAGTTTGAAACTTTATCTTCATTCTTTCTCTATAATCGCAGTAGACAGGTGGTTCGCGAAGAGTAGAGCTGTATAAGCGAAGTTTCTTAGTTTGTTGCGACAATTTGTCGAACTTCTAGACTTCCATAAATATAAGCGTATAATTCTTAATTGTGCGATACCCTGTAGTGCTGTGTTTTGAGGTAATATATATTATATCTAGTATTTTGTGAAATGATAAAGTGTTAAGTCGCTTATTTCATATTTCATTCGTTAGATTTTGCGCAGAGTGTGCCAAATTTATAGTTTGTATTATTTTCTAGTGACGCATACAGTGGAAATACATAATAAATTATATCTTAGCTTACTAAAACTAGTAGCTATAAGGAATTTAATTTAACGGCTAATACCCAGTCGGAAATATTTTATATCAAACTTATATAATGCTAGATGCGACATCAGTGAATAGTGACGGGATACGCACCATATTCCTAATTCCTGATGATCGATTTTATATAACTTATTTCACCGGAAGTTTAAATAATAAGTCAAGCTGTAGGCTTGCTGTTTTAAATGTAAGTTATATTGAGTACATATATGTAAATTATTTGATATATGTTCTTTCTTTTATATAGTGAAACGGTGGTACCCAACTTGCCAGCGTTTAGTAGCCTGAGAGACATATTTGTGAGAAGCATAGACATTTCCTATCTTTAACCACGTGGGTTTTTTGTTTCAAGTAACACGGGTCTGACAGTGCATAAGCCATCAGAGAGAGACAGTAATAGCAATCCCACTAACGGTTTCTAAAGACTAGAAATACATATTGGGCTTTTGAGCCAGTTCATATTGCTCCACAAATGTAAATGTACATGCTGCCTGGCGGCGAGAATATTACAAGATTAACATTCCGACAGAGATTGTGACTAGTATTGTGGTGACCAAATATAGTACCTGCCTGAAAGAAGACACCGATCTGACATTCCTTAAATCCTAGAATCCAAAGCTAATGACATTGTGCTCGGCTAACTTTCGTGCCTGGACAATATTTTATGTGACTTAATCAGACATTCGAAAACTTAGAACACCCAAGGAATCGTTCCCTGAGACAGAGAGTTCAGTACGTCTTTTGGAACTGGGGATTTCTTGGTCGCTGACTGCATTTTTCGGGTCTGTGTGAAGGTCCTAGAATTATTATGTTCCCAGAGGCAGCGAGCAAAGTTGTGAGTATATATGTGTGAGATAGGCCATGGCTGAATGAATGAGGGTACACAGGTCTGAGTGTTATTTTACCGGTGTATCATTGTCACACATTTGCTGTCTTAAATTTTTTTAATCTGCAGAACTTGTTACAAATGCTAGAGTTTCTTTTTTTTCTTAGGCTAAATCAGATTATCCAACTCTGTTCATACATTTACGAGAAAGAAAGAAACCTCTTAGACTCAATCCTATGTATCTATAACTCTTTGGGCCATCATCTGTTCTCTTAACGGGGCTGTGGGCTAAACCTAGAGCTAAGATCATAACGGGGCTATCATCCTTGTAGCATTTTCCTTGAATTTTATGACTATTTGTATATGTTTTTTCCTTTATGTATTTTTTGGTGTTGTGAGAAATTTTGATATGATAATTAAAATATCTCTCTTGAACAAAAAAATCAGTGCGTTGGTCAGCTCGATCCCATTTATCTGTATAAGCATTGTTATAGATTCCCACGTCTGTGTGTTTAACTGTCGTCACGTGTATGTGCGTGCCCGTGAGTAGATAGAGATATACTAATATATATATATATCTGTGTTTAGATTGTCTGACGCCTTTAAAAGCGGTCGTAGAAGATAGGTGAGAGAGAGAAGATTATCTCGATTCTCAAAGACAGCCTCTATATCACATCCTATCAGCTCACGTGGGGAAATTCTATTGTGTTTTTTTTTCACCAGCTCTCACTGCATCTATCACTCATTCCAACCTATTCAGAAGGGACCAACCCTAGTCTTAATTCTCCTATCATAAATCTACGACACATACATATTTGTGTGATCACGTGATCACATTTACGTAAATGTTACATTTGCTTGATATTTGTATGTGTAAGTATATATACGAGTACAAAATTAATAAAGTCAAAATTAGGAAAAATGAGAGAGAGAGAGAGAGAGAGAGAGAGGAGGGAGGGATTGGAGAGAAAGAGAACGAACGTTATTTTTCAAAGGGTTGAGAATTGGACACGCAGGCCCGTCTAACACCCTGTCCATCCTTTCTCTCATCTTTTATACTGAATACATTTATTCTCACATTATTTTACAAATTAAATTCAAGTAATGCAACGTAATAAAGTAAATTAACAGCATACTCACAATCACAGTACTGTATCAGGTTATAATGAAAAAAAATGTTGAAAAGTTAAAAAATCATCATTGGAACCTACATACGATATTAAAGTGAGAGGGGAGAGAGAGGGAGAGAGAGAGAGTTACGGGAAGACAAATCGCTGAATTGGTCGAGCGATATGTTCATGCCAACTTTATCATTATGGCACCGGTCTGGAAACAAATCTTTTACGATGTCAAACCACAGTGAACCAGGCTCTTCTTGAAGCTTGCACCCGCCACTAGCGCCGCCTGACGTCAGTTTAAACGTAATCGAGTGGTAAGAAAAAAAGAAGGGAAGATGAAAAAAACTGCCAGCATTGTCTGTTTTGTCCCACACATGCTGGGTGGAGCGAATTCTGTGCCTATTGTTTAGATTAGCCCGATCTTCGAGATCACAATACCCGCCAAAAGTGTACGTTGTTTTTGTTTATTCGCGTCCTTTTTCAACGCATGTTTAGGGCAATCCCTTTCGTGCCTTCCCTGATCTCCGTAAAAACAGAGAAGGGGGGAGAGAGATGAACAGTCAAGTATGTTTGTTTTAAAATAAAATAAAGAAGGTTGGAAGGGGCGTAGCTTCCCGTCTGTTTGATTCCAATTGACATCTTGCGTCAATGCCATATATAAAACATATTACATGAGGGCATACGTGCATGTTGGCGCAATCAATGATTGTAGTAAACCACTGCTCAGCATGTATTATGTGTATTCATTCATTCATCACCCTTAGCTCCCCAAGGAGCATAGGCCTTCAACAAACGTATGCTGGGTCTTCCTGTCCCGCGCCATTAACTCAAAGTCTTGTCATGTCTTCCTCATTCCGTTCATGTCTGTCTCCAATTCTCTTCTCCGTGCGTTCATCTATTTCTCTCCGCCTCTCTTACTCCGGGTATTGCCGAACAAGGACTGCCTCGTAATACTATATGTATGCTAGATGATAATTTTTTTAAATAAATTATTATATAAACTATTGCTCACCTGGAATCAAACTCGGGACTTCTGCCTCTGGAATGAAATAAACTAATGGTTAGCCCAGTTCAGTCATTAAGCTCTTACAGTCACGGCCTAATATACAATCACTCTTTTATAGAAACGAACTGTGCCAACCAGAAGTGGTTGCAAAAGTGGTTGCACATATTAAAGGTACATGACAATACAAACACATGACATAAAAAAGACCAGTATTAATTAATAGGGTCGAGATATGTTATACAATACATTTAGACATAATGACCATCAAAGACATCATAGAAGACTTGAGATAGACTGTCAGGCAAATAATTGTAATGGCCGTGAGAGAGGAGTGAGATATGTAATACAATATATTTTGACATAATGACCATCAAAGACATCATAAAAGACTTGAGATAGACTGTCAGGCAAATAATTTTAATGGCCGTGAGGGAGGGGCGAGATATGTAACACAATATATTTTGACATAATGACCATCATAGAAGACTAGAGATAGACTGTCAGGCAAATAATTTTAATGGCCGTGAGGGAGGGGCGAGATATGTAATACAATATATTTTGACATAATGACCATCAAAGACATCATAAAAGACTTGAGATAGACTGTCAGGCAAATAATTTTAATGGCCGTGAGGGAGATTACCATTTTCCTGTTCGCACATTACGGAGCATTCAGCCACCACTGTAGTTGTTGCCCTTACAAGAAGTCTGCACCAAGCATTTACAAGCTCTTGAAGCAATGGTTTCTATAGCAATATGTTTTAGATGGTGAAGTGGCCAGCTTCTTGTACAATCTCATCACCTTGTAGGACATGCCTGATGAAGCAGCAGGACTGTTTTTTCTTTGTCTCATCACAGACTTCCGGTAACTACACGAGGCGTAAGGGAGTTTGTTATTATGCTTTTATGTACATTTTTGTTCCAAGAAAGGGCTTATAGCCTTCATCTGACAATCAAAAGGTCTATAGTCTTCATCAGACAATCAAAGGGCCTATAACTTTCGTCGGACAATCAAGGGGTGTATAGCCTTCACCAGACAATCAAAGGGCCCATAGCCTCCATCGGAAAATCAAAGACCAATAATTAAAAAAAAGGTTAAGAACCTGCACTATACCCAAAAAAATCTGTGCTCAGCCACGACTAAATATCTTAATTGAAAGATCGGCAATTTAACGTTGTCGACAGTTTAAAAGAGTAGTGATACAATGGGTCTCACCACCCTGCTGTATCCCTGGGGCTGAAGCAGCTGACTATGCTATCAGCCTCAGAGATCAAAATTATACTATCAGTAGCATCAGGCGGACTGACAGTGCTCGGGGCGCCTGCGCAAAAAAGGGTCATTGGCCTCTGATTACTGATTTCATATTGATTCATCATTCTAACCTTTCAGCTCCCAAAGGAGCATAGGCCTTCAATAATAAATTATGCCAAGTCTTCCTGTCTCGTGCCATCAGCTCAAGGTCATTCCACGTCTTCTTCATTCCCTTTATATCTGTTTACAGTTCTCTTCTCCGTGTGTTCCTTGGTATTTCTCTTAACCTGGGGATTACAGAAGAAGTAGCCTACTGCCTTGTAATACTATCAGCTAGCTTCCTGATTATGTATCCTATCCATCTCCAGCGTCTGCTTCTCATCTCTTGTTCCACCGGCCCTTGTCTGGTTCTTGTCATCTCTTGTTCCACCGGCCCTTGTCTGGTTCTTGTCATCAGCTCCAGATTGGTGATCGTATCATACTACTTTATTCCTTCTGTTCTACGCAAGCATCCATTTATGAAAGTCTGCAACTTTTTACTTATCTTTTTGTAGCTCTCCATGTTTCAGAGCCATATACTAGGATTGTTTACTGGTTCTAAATCTCGAAATCCTAGCTGTGGTAAAGTATACTATTTTGTTCTCTAACATAGAAAACTAATGTAATTTCTCTTTCTATGGTATCGGTCAGAGCTTAAAAATATTAATTTTTTTGCATATATACCTCAAATGCAATTTCTTCTTATTTATTATACGTTTTATAAAACACTTTTTTCTCCGTGTATCATAGACTGCGAAAGTGTTTTCTATCCGTTACATTTTGATTGAAGACACTGGCGGCCGAAATAAATCGGTTAAAAATCCACCAGGTTCTATCATTCATGATTTTCTCGCAACTCTTCCCAGAATTCCCATCAGCCATTTATCTATCGTGTGTGTATTTGTGTGGATATGGTTATATGCTTGTAAGTGTGTATATTTATTAGCAGACATGTAATACAACACGCAACGTTGTACAAAGCACGAAATAAATTTGTCAGATCAAAAGTTGGCCAATGGATGGCAGATGTAACAAATGTCTGGCTCTAAAATAAACTTTGTGCACGAGGGCAGCCAGTCTCCAGAACGTTGCAAGTGTAAGGTTGCCATGTATTAGTGTTAACGCATGCGTCATTGAAAGAAACACAAAACACACACACACATATTGATTTTATAATGCTCTCCCTAATCGGTTAATAACTACAAGCCGTTAGAAATGACCTTTTGTTACTGCGTCCGCCTTGACACAAAGCACATAAAACAGTGTGCAATGCACCGATTTATACTGTGTAGTACTTTTTTTAAAATAGTTTTTGTCTCACTTAGTTTTCTAGGCGCGCCCCACTCTGTCTAGACAGAGGGTATGTTGGTTATATTAGGGCGCATGTTCAAATGTAACTTACATTGTGGTCTACATTATATATGTAGTAGTTATCTATTGTTTATGACTTAATCCGACCGTTCTTCTCTCTCTCTCCCTCTCTCTCTCTCTCTCTCTCTATCTCTCTCTCTCTCTCTTTAATGCGGTTTAAAAACTGAAATATGCTGGGCGTAGCAAAACAGACAAGGCACTCTAGAATTGTCACGTAAACTAATGTCTTTATGATAAATTATGATTGGCATATCAATAATTTTGCTATAAATTTATGATTAATGCCTTGAACGGGATTTGGAATTTGAACAGCAATTAAAAATGCATGTAACTATGGCAATGGAAAATTATTATATTTGGTAATTAACGAGGAAATCATGATTTTGTCTGAAAAATCGCACAATAGCATTGCAATCCAACGAAAGTTATAAGTAGAAAAGTGAACTCAGGCGCGGACCTCCGTGAAGGAAAGGGATAGTTCTAGATTGGGCATATAAGCCCGCTTAGATTCAGTTCTGGACTCCTCAAAATTTCATCACAGAAAAGACGTCCAGCGGACTGACACACGCTTGTCGAAGCCACATAGCCACACCCCGCAACTGAGAAAAGCACAGCTGACCTGCTTGTGAGCAGACTTACATAAGTGATAAGTTCAGATTCGTAATACTGTGTCTGAAGGGTTCTCATCAGAGATAGTCATAACAAAAGCTTCTAGTAAGAAGCATAACAGACAGCAGTGTGTGTTTCAAAGACTAACTTCTGCATTCGCCAAATAGTAGCGTTGTGGCTACCTGTCTAGGTGAATTACGTATCTTGGACATCAACACCTGATGTATGACGAGAAGTGCCTGTAGTGAAAGGACCTGATTTAGATAAGTCATCATTACTTTGAAGAAACAAGATCCAGAAGTCATCCATTGCCCGAAATGGTCAACAAATACATTGACATTTTATAATTTTCCAACTTGTGTTTTGTGTAAATACATATCTGCAATCTTTACCTAACTTCTATTTTAATTAATAAATTTACAAATATATTTTATAAATCGCAGTTGATTGATTTTGTTTAAATTCAAGTTCTGTTCGAAATTGTGTTATTGTGTGGAAATTAAGAGAATTATTTTTTTTTTTTTAATTGATAGGGATAATTAACGAGGTGCATTTCACACCAGCTGTTTATATGGACACCTTTGGAGCTTTAGGATAGATCTAGCGAGAAGGTGACGTACTTCACAGGTGTCTTCGACAGTTACCATCTAGAACTGTGCAGTTAACTACCTGACTTGTCTTTTACCATCCCTACATCTTGTTCACTATCTCTCTTCTCAAGTTCTGGGAACTATATCTATATTTTCTATCTAACATCCATCTTGCCACACGCGCCTTTAAATTAATACTTAAACTGTGTAAAGAATGAGAGAAAACAGGGCAGATTGTCAGACGTGCATGCACGCCCAACTCTCAACCCGTTGACATTATAGTTCGTTAATTCTCTCTCTCCTCTCTCCCTCTCTCTCGTCTCTTTCTCTGCTATTATTTTGCTTTCACAACGTGAAAATAAAAATAAAAAAACGTTTAAATCGATATGTAAAATGCATGTGAGAATAAATGAATTCAGTATAAAAGACGAGAGAAAGGAAAAGAAGGTTGTCCGACGGGCCTGCATGCCCAATTCTCAACCCGATTGTGTATAAAGTGTTCCTTCGTTCGTTCTCTCTGTCTGTCTCTCTATCTATCTATCTATCTATCTATCTATCTATCTATCTATCTATCTATCTATCTATCTATCTATCTATCTATCTATCTATCTATCTATCTATCTATCTATCTATCTATCTATCTATCTATCTATCTATCTATCTATCTATCTATCTATCTATCTATCTTTATCTATCTATCTATCTATCTATCTATCTATCTATCTATCTATCTATCTATCTATCTATCTATCTATCTATCTATCTATCTTTCTATCTATCTATCTATCTATCTATCTATCTATCTATCTATCTATCTATCTATCTATCTCTGTCACTGTCGCTCTCTATTTAAAATAAAAATAAAAAACACATACATATAAAACTTTAGTCTATATAAACAATTCAAGCAAAGAAATCTGAGTTGTCTTAGATCGGGTGCAGCGTAGAACAAGTCGGTTAAAGAAATTGGACGCAGCTTCACTATGGACGGTTAAACTCCCGTAGTTTGAGACACTTATTCACGGTCAAGGGTAAAGGCTCGAGCTCATTTTCGCTGATTATTGGATTAGCCGAAAAGCCAACGTTTATCGAGAAAATTCAAATCACATGTGTGCAGATCTGAAGATGCAATATACCGTTTCACCACATCCTTGTATCACCCTTTCCTAGCGCACGATTGTATGTGTGGTGTGTGTATGTGTGGTGTGTGTGTATGTGTGTTGTTTTTACTACCTTCGCCCGTTTCGATTCACAACGGACATTACATTTGGATTCCTTTGAAAAGACTCCCCAATATTACTGTACATTGTCTAAGTGAAAGGTCCTGTAACGATCAATGCAATAATCCAGCCAGCATTTCGGGAAAATACAGAAAATGCAGCAGAAAGATGATAACATAAATATTTCCCCCAGTCATGTTTTGACGAGGCACTTGCTCGTCTTCAGCTATTTACACAACTTAATATTCTTTCCTCACAATTATTTTACTGCTTCCAAACTCCTGAATCTTGTTAAACCACGAGCTGCCTCTCCCACATTCACCAGCTATGCCTTTGGCGTGTCCTTGAATGCATTAGCTACATCTTTTAAGTTTTACAACTATAAATGGTGAAGGCAAAGGCAGTCCTATAACCGAAACTGTGGTAGAAGATTGAACTGTTAGAGACGTCACTATACTAGGCCCAGCTTTCTGAGGTAGGGTGACCAGTTCCCCTCCTCGCTGCCTTTGCCTTCCCAAAATCACGAATAGAGTGAAGTACCCATTTTCAGCTAGGTAGACTGGAGCGTGACGCTGCCAGGTAACCCAGTAACTTTGCTGCGATCGGACGATCCGTGTCGTGAAACGAGTGTGTGTAACCCCACTACTTTGTTAAATCATTATGTCGGGATACAAATTTGCCCCAGCCAATCAACGCACAGTTGCTGAGCCCGAATAAATTACAAGAAGTTACGCTAGAAAAAAAACTTAAGCCCTGTTTTTTCGGATGTGGGTCGCGGCAATCTTGTTCACGCAAGATGGCGGAAAAAAACAGAATAAAATTAGGCTGTACGACGCCTGGGACTAAACTGCAGACAACCAATCAGCTTGCCCCACCAGGAACCAACCAAAAGCTTTCCTTAAGCATTCATCTGCCTATATAATCGGGCGAGATTTTATGCAAAAGCACGCAACACCTACACGAAGCCAGATAGACCGGCTGAAGAAGAGGCTGTCAACCCTGATTTATTGCTTACCTGAGTGCATTGAACTGGCAGTCTGCTTCACTAAGTCGAGTCAAAACCTGGCCTGTTTAAATCTTGGAGGGTAAATATAATTTACTATTTGTAGGCAAATAGGCCTACAGCAGATAATATAATGTTGGTATTTGTTGTGTGTCATTTATACTACCTACACCTGTATATATTTAATATATTTTGGTTCACTATAAATATATCAGGTTACTGATTGTATCTTGGGGCATTAGGTATAATGATTGTATTTCCTAATATGATTGATGAAGACGAAGACTAATAGGACTCATGCTTCTACCTATTGTCTCCTATAACTTCAATCTATTATCTCAGACCAACTGAAATATAACCAAAACAGTCCTTGTTAGGACTCCATCTTCTTCTTCTTTGATCCTTAGCCGCCGACCGTCAAAGCAGTCAGTGGCCATCACGCCTAGTGGCGTCTTGTAGGGCAACAACAAATTGATTCCACTTTGCTCGGTCGGTGGCCATCCTTCGTACAGTGCCCCAACTCTGGTTCATTCTTTGCATCTCAGCCTCCACAGTCCTCCGCCAGGTTGTTTTTGGTCGGCCTCTTTTTCGTTTTCCTTCAGGGGTCCAGAGCATAGCTGTTCTTGTGATGGCATCGGGGTCTCTTCTGAGGACATGACCAACCCAGTTCCAGCGTCTGCCAGCTATGATGGTGTGCATGTCCTCTTGCTTGCTACGAGTAAGCAGATCTTGGTTAGTGATGGTATTCGGCCAAAAGATTCGGTGAATTTTTCTTAGGCATGTTGTGTGAAAAGAGGACAATTTCGACATTTCCTTCTCTGTAACTCTCCAGCATTCCGCACCATAGAGAAGCACAGAAAGCACACAGCTCTGATATAATCTTAATTTTGTGCTTGTGCTGTATTGGGAGGACTTCCAGATGTTGTTTCCATCTATTGTCTCATATAACTCAATCTATTGTCTCACTCTATTCATATTACTCCCACCTGAAATATAACCAAACAGTCCTCGTCGCATATACTTCTATCAATAGAACATAACAATATTGTTAGGATATATTATAGCACTTGTCAGAGAGGGCCTGGTATATTATAGGGGGAAGGAAATGGTTGTATCACACCTAGGTGTACATATTATTGGATGTATTCATGTATTGAATTTATATTATTGGATGTATTCATGTATTGAATTTATATTGTTGGATGTATTCATGTATTTAATTCATATTATTGGATGTATCCATGTATTAATTGGTCAGAAAGAATGTTTTGCAAGTAGACCCCTGTCTTGTCTCGCTATTGCTAAATCATACTGAGCCATGTTGTCATTCATCCTACATGCAGACACCTGAGACACGCTCATTTCACCCACACTAGAAATAGGTGGGCTTGAGGACAGAAATTAGCCCCTATTTTTACTTGTTACAGGTTTTATTCGTGTCATCAAACCTGAGGTCGTATGTCCAGTCAATCCAGCTGCCTGGAACTTCACAGGAGCACAGAGATTGTACCTGAGATACATCTTTAGTCCCCCTCAGTCTTGGGTGGGCTAACGAAACGATCAACAGCGGGTGTTTTGTGTCAACCAAACTAAGAAGAACAGATCTTTTGAGAGATGAGTACACATTAGTACCATTTCTGTCAGCATTGTGAGCAAAGTTAGTGTCAGTGACGAGAAAGTGAATTAGCATAGCAAGAGACAATATTAACAGCATAGCTAATAAATGTTATATACTTAATTAACAGCACAGCTGATACATGTACTATAATTGAATAACAGCACAGCTGATATAATTTTTTGTTCCTATAATTGGAAAACTTGTTGTAATATATTTATATATCTATATAAATATAAATATTTGTAAATCATATGTAAACTTACAAATCCATTACATTCCATTTTTCAACATTCACCCTTCAGCACAAGAGTAGATAGTGTTTATACTAAATAAATAATAAGGAAATTGTATTTGAAGACTTGTCAATTTTATCATTGTTAAGTAAAATCTGTTTCCTTGTCTTAATATCACAGTTAGTTACACAGCGGAGGTGGCAATTTATGTCGGTCTCCTCTCTACTAATTTTTCGAGATCAGAACATTCACAGCCGTAACTAATTTGTGATACCAGTAGTTCTCTCAGACACTGGGACTTCACCATTTTCTGCAGAAATTCTATTTCTGTAATTGTCAGTACTATACTGATCCTAGAGCCAATAAAAACCTCACGCCACAATCCTCATAACTGTTCCAGTGTCAACATAAATCTTTACACTTTAGT
The DNA here is from genome assembly GCA_024509875.1 of Oreohelix idahoensis. Taxonomy (NCBI): domain Eukaryota; kingdom Metazoa; phylum Mollusca; class Gastropoda; order Stylommatophora; family Oreohelicidae; genus Oreohelix; species Oreohelix idahoensis. The sequence goes on from JAMPIV010001064.1 coordinate 141,413, forward strand.
TCAAGTTGTTTGTTTGGTATTAGTTTGTGGGTTTTACCTTCTTGTGGCGAGGCGCGTTCCTTTCAACCTAATTGGTTATATCAGAGCGCAATTTGCCAGTCAAAAATAAGTGAACTCTGTTAACTGAAGCGATGTGTTGATAAACTCTAAGCCATGAAAAGGACTACTATCAGCTAGCATGAAGAAGTCCTGAAAAGGACTGCTAGCCCGGTCAACGTTAATAGATACTAAGTCCTGAAAAGGTCTAACATTATCCACCTGCTTGCATAAAGTCCTGAAAAGGACTTGCCCTAAAAAGGACTCACCAGTTACGCCAACGCTGCCCGTACTACCTCATTGTTCAGCGAAACACCGGTTGTTTGTGAACACTTTGAGCAATCCAACCAGATTGCTAACCCGGTCAGCGTCAATATATACTAAGTCCTGAAATGGACTAACAGTATCCATCTGCTAGCCTGAAGCCCTGAGAATAACTTGCCCTGAAAAGGACTCACCAGCTACACCAACGCTGACTTTTTTGTCACCGACTTTAGTTAAATCATTATCAACTTGATTATGTACGCTCTTCTCAAATTCTTCAGGATATCCTTCCGCGGCTTGTTCCAGTCGAGATATGTACAGCTTCATAATATTAGTAGCCCCTATTATGTCATAACTGACTGACAATGCGCCCCTGAGGTGATAGCCCTCAGCTGTTTTTTTTTCTTTTTTATTTCGCCTGGTGCTCCTTTCGGCGTGTACATTTCCTTCTGCATGTTGTGAGAGCTCCTTTTTGAACAATCTTTGGTGGCGCCGTAGGGAGCGATCGGCAGCTTCATCCTCCCAGGTTGCTGGATTTATGGCTAGTGCTTTCAAGTATCTCTTGCACACATCTTTGAACCTCAGCTGTACAACAATGATTGTTTCCTAGTACAAATAAATTAACCAATCAATCAATACCTTTAGCTGCCCAAGAAACTGGGTTAGAGCATAGGACTTCAATAAACACATGCCAAGTGCTCTATTCACGTACCATCAGCTCTTTTTGAGGTCGTTCCACATCTTCCTCATCATTTAAATGTATGTCTTCATTACTCTTCTCCGTGTGATCTTACGTCTGTCTCTGTTTCTCTACCCTGAGGATTCCAAATCAAGGATTGTCTAGTAATGTTATCAACAGGTTTTCTTAATGTGTATGTGACGAAATCAGTCGTACACTTTTATAACTTTCATCCACTCCGGCAGTATCGCTTATTTTCTTTATTTCTCTCATTTATCATCCTATTATTTGGCATATTTTACGCTCTACATTCTTTCTGTGACCACTCCCTGACTGTTTACGTTACGCCAGGTGACTCGTGATAATAATACGTTTATTGAACCGGTCAGCAAGCAATATTCTTATAATGAAAAGCCGGCTAGCCACCTTTTGATACAGACGGCAAACGCGAAGAGAGATAGCGACTTTGACGTAACTCATTTCCGGGGCCAGCGACAATCAGGCAATTAACACCTGGGTTGCGGTCTGTATGTCTGAGGAAACCATATTGTTTGTCTGAGCGGCCGGCGATCCTTTTGTTTGACTGTCTGGAGAACGCACGATCACAAAAGATAATGAGATAATCGTTTCACGGGACCATCCCTCTGACAAGATTGTCCCAGATAATCTGACTGGCGAGTCAATATTTGAAGGTAGCATCTGGACATCAAATAGGTTCCCAGATTTGTTGTAAGTTGGCGGAAATATTACTGCATTATTAGAAAGAGGTCACGCGTGGGAATATTAAATGTAACATTTTAAACACGCGGGGGAGATTATGAATTTAAACACCCCTACCCACATAGTGCAAAAGAGCTTATGATTGGATTGAAGTGAGAGCCGGAATAAACATTTAATTTCATTGGAAATTTCGGCGGAAGTACCATCTGTGTTTTGAACTGAGAATAAGAGATATAATCTAGCAAATCAGAGACAGAACACAGACAGCTTCGCAACTTCAAACGAGCAACTCCCAAAAGCCAGAGCAAGAAGGATCGGACCTAGAATTCCATACTTATAAGTGACAGATCCAATGTTTGGGCAACACTGAAAACTTAAGAGTAAACCCGCATGTTGAAATACAAACTCTGAAAACTTAAGGGACCAGGAATTTAAATATTAGGACTGAATACCCAAGGAATTGGATCACCCGTCATTAAAGAAACTTTCCCAGACCAAGTGTGTTGCAGATTCACACATCATAAAAGGGATTCAAAATTTCCAGACCAAGTGATTCGAGAGCATATAACCTAAATTGCTCGTGTCTTTTCTATATCGTGCGAGGAGATTGTGTATAACCAAAGTGGTATAAGTTGTGAACATTTCTTTCACAAATGTGAATTTGACGTGTTTTGTTGCTAAGTGGTTAATAATGAGGCTGGCAACCTCAACATACGAAAATAGTATATTCATAAACCACTACAGCAAGCGCAGGTGATTTCTTCTGGCTAGTCGTGCGGAAAACCGACAGCAGAGGAGACCTCTGACTCCGAATGGCGCAGTGATGACTGATGATTGCATCACATGTGCCTAAAGTGTATAATATTTTGTGAGATATATGCACTTTGTTAATTGTAACTCAGGCAACTCATTATTCGCGCCGTCCAGACACATTTTTCCAGTTTAATACCCGGAAAAATATTGGTGATTTTTAATCATCTTCCCTGAGCTACACTGTGTACTCGGGAATTAAATTCTTCTAGGAGATTAATATTGGTGGGTGGACAGCGAGAATGCGCCTGTTAATTGGCAGCCCACAAATGTACTTAGCAGAGGCATTTGTTTTTTTTATTTTTCTAAAAGTTCGTGGTACAAGACTATTCGTGGAACGAAGCTAGTTGTGAGTGAAAAGCAGGGAATCCGCACCCACCGCCTACATCGGACAAGTTGTGTGAAGAAGTGCTTTCATCACCAAGAAGTGACGAAAACCACAGCTGCATGACTCACCTAAAAGTTAATTTCTGATTAACAGGCGCCAGCAAAAAGAACAGTAGCCTTAAAAACATTCCTCTACCCAGGCTCGATGACGAAAGCTTTCATCTAAAATGTTACAAATCTTTCTATATTTATTTTAACCTATTAAATACTAATTTACTATTAAATTTGTTACATGTCATTTTAAAACTAAACAAACATAGTTGATTCAGTTATTACATGTATGAAAGCAAACGTATGAGCATTACTATTATATATATATATATATATATATATATATATATATATATATATATATATATATATATATATATATATATATATATATATATATATATATATATATATATATATATAAATATATATACGAGGCGTGTTCAAATGAAACCCGACCGTGCTGCGCCAAGTGGACCTTCGTAGGAGGAGCATGATGACGTGACATCTGACGTAATAAGCACATACGCATGTACAAGTGTGTAAGTGTTCATTCTCCTAGTATTCATTAGTTGTGCTGCAGACCGTTAAAATAATGGCCGGTGTGATAAGTAATCCGTCCAAAAAATTCAAGTCACAGATTTCCGCCGGTACGGTTATGCTGACCTTATTTTTTGACCATGAAGGGCTTCTATTGGTAGACTTTAAAGAGCCTGGCGTGAACATCAATGCCATCCGCTACAAAGACACACTAGACAACCTGCATACAGCCATCAAGAATAAACGACCCGGCATGCTTTCGCGTGGTGTGATTCTGTTGCACGACAATGCTCGTCCACACCCAGCCTAAAGCCCCGATCTGTCACCGTGTGACTTTCATTTGTTCGGACCCTTAAAAAATCTCTAAAGGGACAACATGGTACGCAACCAGACGATACGTCAAGGCCTAAAATGCCACCCCCTACAGACCCAAGTAGAACAGTCCCAACTAAGATGGTTTGGCCATGTCTGCAGAATGGGAGAAGATCGGCTACCACGACAAGCATGGGAAACAAAGAGCCAAGGATCCAGACCCCGCGGACGACCCAGAGTCCGCTGGGAGGACAACATTAGACAATCTTTGAAGGACCGAGGACTAGAATGGAACCAGGCCAGGAGGAAGACAGCCGATAGAATAGTCTGGCGCTCTCTCTTCCAAACCTCTACACCTCACGGTAGAAGGGGAACGACTAAGTAAGTAAGTAAGTAAAGGGACAACGATTCGACTCCGGTGCAGACGTCAGGGCCTCGGTGACGAAATGGTTCAATAAGCAACTAAAGTCATTTTTCTCGGACGGCATCCGCCGTCTACCCAAGCAGTGGGATGCGTGTATGAATGCCTATGGTGACTATTTCTAAAGGACCCCAGTAAGTACTTGCTTCATAACAATTGCTGTATTTAATTCTACTACTGCTGCTGATGTACATTACATATATTTGTTATAAAGCCACTGGGACGGGTTTCATTTGAACACACCTCGTATATATATATATATATATATATATATATATATATATATATATATATATATATATATATATATATATATATATATATATATATATATATATATATATATATATATATATATATATATATATATAAACAGAGCTATACCATTATAAGACGAAATTCGCTGAATTAACTCAACTGGGGGCTTGAACGGGCTAAAAATCATTGCTTAAATCCTTCACAGAAGGCGACGGACAGATATAAGTTAACAAATATTCAGCGCTAAGCAGCATTGTTCTTGACTTCTGAAAATGCGAGTCTTGTGGTCGCTTCCTAAGGATAGAAGCGTCTTTACCCTTCTTTACTCTGCCAAGAGTAATCTTGTGCGAAGGTAGACACCTTTGACGACCCATTTTGATATTCTTGAGTTTTGGCCACTGTTGGATCAATACTACAAAACAGGGGAGGCAATCCGTGACAGTATACCTAAAATTAGTATACATACAATTTATTATTATATCCCCAGTTTAAATGCGCATGTTAATTTGTTAATAGAAAAGTTAATACAGCTATATAAAGAATTTGTAACTTGAATACATTTTGTACATTTGATTTATGTGGTATGAATTTGCTTGTTCTTCAGGGCAGAACTGTAAAGCAACTAAGTGTTTGTGTTCTTTGTCCAGTGTAAATAAATATTTTTGTCCGTTCCTTCCTTCGTGTGTACAAAGTCGTCTTACCCGTTAATTTGTCATTTACGTTTTCATTACACTTTAAGCGGGTGTATCTTTTCTTTTCTGTTTTAAACAATCGTTTGTTTCGTTCCAGGTTTTATAATTTGTTGCTGCAGGGGAGTCTGTGTGTAAATAATAGTTTTTCTTCCTTGAATTTTTTCATGTTTTGCTTCATTTGATTGGTTTTCTTTTTCTTTTCGAGTAATCTATTTCCTCGTTTGAGGGTTTTTTTTTATTTTAAATAATCTTTTCCTTCGTTGATATGTTCAGGGGGTTACTGTTATCACTGAACTAAAAATAAGTATATGGGGTTGTTAAATAGAAAAAGGAACTAAAAAAAAAACTATATCATTGCTTTTCATTTTAAACTCTGGAATCACTTTACCTTGCCGTTCTGATTTGTATTATTTCCGCTACATTCGGTCACCTCGTATCCAACCAAGGCTGTTTGTCTTCCGATTCCGGGGGCCGATGCAAGATGCTGGAAATGCCGAATGGGTAGGCTGTGGAATATTGACATTTACAAAGTCGGTGAAATGACGTTAAAGAGCCCTTATAAATTGGATTCTTGCATAATCGTCCATCACAGAAGATCGAGCCACCCGAAGTAGGGAACACAGGAGCCGTATCTATCGCTAGAGGTGTGTGTATTGTTTCATTAGATCGAGTGCTACGTAAGTATGGTGCGTTGTACATACATAAAGGAGTTCGCGGTTGTAGTTGGCGTTGAATTTATGCGAAATATTCCTGTATTAGCCCAGTGGGCTGATCACCCGTTGGCTTGTCACACCGATTACGGAAACAACGGCAGATGGATCTATTTGTTGTTGCCCTAAAGACGCCGCTAGGCGTGATGGGAAACTACAACAGAGAAAATCAATCTGCTGTTGCCCTTAAGACGCCACAAGGCGTGATGGCCTCTGACTGCTTGGTCGGTCTTTGGCTAAGGACGGAAGAAGAAGAAGAAGATTCCTGTATTAGTTTCATGTATAAATAAATGGAAGGGAGAATACACTGTTTAGATCCGTGTATGTATGTTTGTTTCTTAAGTCCCCCCCCCCCCTTCCCGCGTTCCTGTATGTGAGCGTAGAGTGGCAGTGTGGTAAGAGCACTTGCTTCCCGAGGCAGTTTTAACTGTTTCGAAACCAGATAGCATATAATCAGTACGGCTCATTATTAGGGGATAACGAGGTCTATCCCAACCTGAACTTTGAAAAAAAAAACTCATTTTCACGTTTTAATAATGACAAATAACAAGTCCTCGCAGATATACTACAGCAGCTATGATACTGAAGTTGTTTCCTCTACCAAACTTTCGCTGCTATCCCGTCCCATTTATACTTCCCTAATAAGCTCGTCTCGCGTCCGCACCTTTCTAAACGTGGGGATAACACAGCTCATCACCATAAATGCGAATGAATTATTTGACGAAGAATTTCACGTCACAACCCTGGGGAAAAATATGCTTAAATGCGCATGCGCAGAATTCATCAAAAGGGATCATTTGTGTCATCCATAAGATAACTAGAGTTGTTTTTTCTTTAAATATGCGGTATTACTATGGACGCTGCTATCATGTGATCTAAGATTTATTTTTAATAAAAAACCTATTTAGCACAATAATTTTCAAACACAAATTGAATTAAAAACATTTAGAACCGCAGCAACTGAATGAGTTTGTTATTGTCAGCAATTAAGACGAATTAGACAAGCCTAAAGCAAATTAAAGAACATATGGGCCTAACACCACATTCCCCATATGCCTCAATGGGCGTGTAACGAGATCCTAAAGCAAACTGACATTTCGGCGCGGGGATTTCGAGTAATTATAAAGTTCTTATAACATATAATTGTTCAGTGTATAACAATTAAGTATTTTGTTTTGTTAGTGTAATCTTGATGATGAATAACGTGTACTGTATTTGCTATATAAGGTATTGCCATGCTAAAACCCTTGTTTTTGTTATATATTGCAGTACGCTCCCGAGTACGTATGAACACATGTAGCTACACAATTATTTATAGATATCCTCATTAGCCAAAAAACAGTGGAGCCGACACTCCCTATAAACAATGCTTAATTTTAGCTTCGCAGCCACAGATAGTGCATTACTGTATCTACATATTCTGTCGGCACAAGATCGCTTATAAATATATATCTCTTCCTTTTGTAAAAATCTATTCTGATATAATTATTTTCAAATATTTTTTTCACCCTATAAATTATGGTTCCCGGTTATAAAGATCTGTTTGCTCAGCCTACTTAGTGCCCTATATTCTTCTATATATAGAAATCCAGGGCACTAAGCCTACTTAGTTACGACCCTTACGGAGATTGTATAAAGAGGTTAACAACGCTGAACGAACAGGTACGCCAAACATGATTGTTGATATATGTATGTCTCAACACGAGAAAAGAACTAGGGATAGTTGACCAATGATCTCATGTGATATCAGTTCCTGAGGGGAAGTATGGGTGTTTGTGCCATAAATGACTGAGCAGGTCCCCGAGAATGTTCTTTTCGTAGTAGCTGTAACATGGTTTGGCCATGTCTGCAGAATGGGAGAAGATCGGTGTTACGTGCAGTCTTTGATATCTTACAATATTATACATTGGTATACTTGTTATGTTCGCAAATATTTTGTAAACAAAATAGTGCTTAAGGAAAAGTCATTATTGAGTTACTTCCCTTGAAAGTTGTGTCGGCTCTTTCGATCGAACTCCGCGGATAAATCCAGTTTTCTGCGATTTATTCTTTGTTTGGGTAGTAATAGATTGTTCTTGCTTCAGAATATCTATGGCCTGAATTTATGTGTATTGTTTGTCTGAGTAGGACGAGTCTGTCTTATATCTGTATATCTTTACATATCTAAGTCGAACTATATGTTCTGTTGTCTCTAGAGAGGTCAAAGGCTATTCGGCGGATGTGTCGCTAGAGTGTGGTGTGATTTGGCTTCGTCCTGATAGGGACTGTGTTTTCTATGTCGGCCTGTCGCCGGGGAAAAAGTGATCTCAGTATTTGTGGGGAAAGTGATAGTCGTCTAGACCTATCGTGTATGCTTTACCCCAGTGTTTATTCGTATTGCCAAGGAATGGCATTTTCATATTTCTGATACCAAGGTAATAATAGACACTCTTATGAACTCTCGTACGAAGCCACCATTTTCGATAGGTACGATTTGAATGTCTAAGAGAATATATTTGACTCGATGAAAACGACTTCGATTCCTAGCAGCACTATACCCCTGTAGAATGCAGTCAATTGTTCATGACCAAATCTACAGAGCAATGAAATGTTTTATGAATGACTAACTTTAGGACAGATTCATTATCTGTATCCAAACGTGAGTGACAGCTCACGAGTGAAGCCATCTTGGAACCAAACATGTAGTGACTTTCAAGAAGAGAAAAGGGATGCCCGTATTATCGCTTGTTTAGTCCAGAGATCACTGCTACACATGAGAACCCGTTATTAGCGGTTCAATATTATTATATGGAAAAATATGTGCTGAACATTATGTTGGAGAATCGTCGCTAAACGAGATTAGGTTTAGAAGCCATCTGAAATATTATTTATAAGCTGACGTGCTCAGTCAGTGAAGTCAGTTGATATATATGTATGGGCGATACTGAGTGCTTGGCTACTGACAGTACATTATACAATTATTCTACATGAGTGCCCATGTAACATTGCAAGACCATTTATCCACTGTACTATGATGTATTATGCCAACCTGTGATTTGTCACTATCTGTGCTGTCGAGTGTATACGTCCAATTAAACTGTAGAAAGGTACACAGTCGTTGGTGTCGATGACTTCCAGCCATACATGAGTGTGAGAAAAGAACATTTGTCAACACCACGAACCCTTATTATCATTCGCACATTATACACTCAATCCATGTCTACACACCACTGCGTAGGTCAAGTTGACATTCCATACACTACAGTGGAGCAAACAACACCATAGAGATCTTATCAACTGATGATGATGATGATGATGTCTGCTTCCATCCACTTATATTTATCTTTTGGTGGATATCACTAACTGGAATAATTATCCAACTTTATCAACTGGTGGACCAGCTTTCTGGGTTTGACCTCGCAGAAGTTCAGAAGTCAACAGATTACCGATACCAGACCGTTTCCTGTGGCTGATACGACATACTTGCAGTATTGGTTTGCTATTTGTCAACACTTTGTCACGTGACCTGTCAAGTGAATGCAGTATGTAGGTCAGCGTTGTTGACATTTTTACATTAGACATTACAGAGTTTCACAGAACAGTTGGATCAATTCTTGTCAATATTAACAGGAAGACAGTATGAGTGAACTAAGAAGTCCTATTTTCATCGATGGATCTTCTTGTTTTCTGTATATGAACTTTAATATTTAAGGCCAGAATGTTTAATTGAATAAAGTGGCAGTTTGTTTATTTTCATAAAAAAAACTTTGCCATTACTGTAAAACTGAGCCTATTTTGCAACACATACTATCATACACATAATTTATATATATTTATGTTTACATGTTATTTGTTTGTATAGTATGTTAGTTTCTATGTCAGCGGGTTGTGTTTAAGGTTGGGCGGCGTCCTCACAACAGAATATCCCACGTCATAGAGGGTCCGTTGTGGGCGTTTTCTATAGGTGCAATTTTCTTGATTGAAAATTTGCTGCGACAACTGTTGCTTTTGTGTTAGCTGTGAAGTCTGTAATTATTGTTATTTTTGTAATATTTCTTTGTTCTTTAGTTTTGTTTTGATTTGTTTGTAATTTGTTGGTCTAACCTTTTCTATCTTTCAGTTCTATTCACAATTTATATTCATATATTGTGACGTCATTTGTGTTGTTATTCTTTGCAGATTCAGTGATTATTTTCATTGATTTCCCTATTTGATTTATTTTGATTTCTGCAAACGTTCTTGTATTGTCAGTCCTATTTGTACTTTATGTATTCTGTTGGTTGACATATGTTTTATATAGGTATATTTCATAAGACACAATTGCCTGTGCACTGCACTTGGATTATGGTATAAACCAGTACCTGATTATTATTACTATTATACAAGACCTTATTAAAGGCTTGTGACCCACAGATATTGGGATAGTATACTGATTAATCAAGTCATTGAGAACTTGTGGTATTATTATTGGTTCAGGTGATTAGTATTATTGTTAGACATCATGTCTACATTAGAATACTTCATTACACAAGGGAAAGCCCTTGATAAGACTGGTCAACAATTAGAACAATGGGCTGTTGCTCAATATGACAAAGCATTAGCTGCAGAAGAAAAAAAAACTATGGCTGAAGAGAAAAGATTAGAAAGAGAAGCTGAGGCTGCTGCTGAACAAAAGAAATTGCAGATGCAGGTGGAGGAAAGGAGATTTGAAGCTGAACAAAAAAAATTAGAAAGAGAAGCTGCAGCTGAACAAAAAAAATTAGAAAGAGAAGCTGCTGCGGAACAAAAAAGATTAGACAGTGAAGCTGAACAAAAAAGATTAGACAGGGAAGCTGAACAAAAAAGATTAGACAGAGAGGCTGAAGAAAAAAAAGCAATAAGAGAACATGAATTTGAGTTGGAGAAATTAAGATTGACAAGTATGAGTAATGTTAATCAGGCATCTAGTGGTAATGGTAAACCTTCTACTTACAAGGTTAAGGTTCCACCGTTCAATCAGTCCAGTGACGATATTACATTCTGGCTGGATAGATTTGAACGTTCTTGTCGTACACATAATGTGGATAAATCACAATACGCTAATCAATTATCAGAAAACTTGAAAGGTGAATCTTTGACTAGATTATGCCTTGTAGGAGAAGCAGATAAGGATAATTATGATGTCATTAGGGCGGCTTTGATAAAAAAATATCAGCTAAGTGAGGAAGGCTATCGCCTTTTATTTAAAACGATGGTGCCTGAGACGGGTGTAGAATTCTCAGAATTCACTGCAAAGGCACGTCTCACAGTTGATCGTTGGATTGAGCTTTCCAAAACAGAAAAAAACGTATGAAGGACTTATGGATTTGTTGCTCAGAGATAAGATTATGTCATGTGTGAACAAACCTTTCCTTGAATTTATACATGAGCGTAAACCCAAATCTCTAAAAGAAATGGAAGAATATTGTTCCCAATATGTCACTGCACACCCCGACGTGACTTTTGGCAACACTAAGATTAAGGAGAGTATGCCAGTTGCTTCAGCAACACCATACAATCCCAATTATTCACACAGATTTCAGGGACCTCAAAACAGATTTGATAAAAAAGGTAACCATAATAGTTATCAAAACCAAGGTAACCAATCATTTCAGGGTTCTTCTTCAAAGAACTGGAGACGAGCTGATAGCTCTCGACACAGGGGTGGTCATAATTATAGGAATTTCCGTAGAGGAAGTAATTATAGAAACTATCAGGGTTATCCGTCTTGGAGTCAACAAGATCATAATTACAGAGATACTCATTATAATGAATATGATAATGGTAACCAAGGGAACTATGACTCAAACCCAAATAGGGGTTACAATAGAGGTAACAATAACTACAGAGGTGATAATAACCGAGGTAGATCTCAATACAAAAGACATAAACCACATTTTCAGGCAAACTCTGCACAACAAGAGTCCAATGAAGCCTATAAACAGAGTAAAGATAATAATGATGCTAGTAATATGGCATGTGCCGCTTTTGATTTTGGGAGAGCATCTCAGTGCCCCCAATGCAAAACGTTATTTGAGCCAACCACAGTGTCTACTTTAAGCTGTGGCCATCCTCTTCCTGCTCTTCCGGCATCAGTCGCGCATGATGGAAGAGGTTCTCTTGTCTTACATAAGGGTTTAGTGAATAACAATCCAGTCTCTGTGCTATTTGATTCTGGATGCACCACAATTGGTGTTAGGCAGTCACTCGTAGATCCTTCCCGTGCCACTGGACAAGTAGTCAAATGTGTAACATTTGGCGGCACATTAGAGAAATACTCTACTGCTATCATTAGGATTGCTACTCCTTTCTTTACAGGAGATGTACACGCATGTCTTCTTCCGAATCCGATCGCTGACCTCATCATCGGTCGCATTCATGGAGTCAAAGAATGCACTCCGCAACAAATTTCCACGTGGGAAAGGCAAAACATGCAGATTGCTAACGCTGTAGTCACTAGAGCTCAGGCTCTTAATATGCCTCAAACTTCATCTACTGAAGATAATGAAGTGCATAACCAAGATAATCCCTTGGTAATTTCTCGTGACTCGTTTATAAAACAGCAAGAAGATGATCCCACTCTGAAGAAATTCTTCATTCTTGCAACTAAAGGTGATCCGAATAAAGACACAAGTCGTAAATCGTGGATTACAAAGAAGAATGGCGTACTTGTACGTATGGTTCAAGACTCCATTACGTCAAGTCATTCTCAAATCCTGGTTCCACGCTCACGACTCTCAGTGTGCTGGACACATGGGTTTTTCCCGTACTAAGTCAAGAGTCCTTGCGGCTTTCTTTTGGCCATTGGTAAACAAGGACATACGGATTTATTGTCGATCTTGTAAAGTATGTCAGGAAGTTAAATCCAAAGGTCCACGGCATGCTGCACCCATTCAGGCGGCGGACATTCCTATTCGGCCGTTCCAAAAAATGGCCATAGACATAATTGGTCCATTTAAGATCAAGTCTGCCAGAGGACATCAGTTTATCTTGACGTGTGTTGATATGTGCACACGTTGGCCAGAGGCTATTCCTCTGAAGAGCATTACTACTGCTGATATTGCAGATGCTCTTTGGCTTATATTTTCTCGTCTGGGGTTCCCCGGAGAGATATTGTCAGACCATGGCACCCAACTAATATCAGATACCATGTCTCAAGTAATGTCTACTCTGCAGATAGATAGATCTTTAAGTAGTATCTACCATCCAATGTCTAATGGTATGGTCGAACGCCTTAATAGAACACTTAAAAACTTACTGGGGAAGATAACTGAGGATCATCCTCAAGACTGGGACAGAGTTTTACCTGCGGCCCTCTTCGCTTACAGAGAGGTACCCAATGAACATACGGGATTTTCTCCCTTTGAACTCGTCTTTGGCGCGCGTCCGCGTGGCCCTATGTCGTTGCTTCACGATCTCATAACATCTGACAATATTGACGATGACACAAAGTCATCCTACGAATATGTCATCGCGTTGAGACAAAAAATTATCGAAGCATGCAAATTAGCAACTTCTTCTTCTGAATTTGCGAAACAGAAGGCAAGGCAATTTGCCAATAAGAAGAGATGCTTACGACAACTTTGTCCTGGTGACAAAGCATTTGTATTACTACCTTGTAGGGAAAACAGTTTACTTATTTCTTGGAAAGGTCCGTACGATATAATATCGAAAATTTCCGATGTCGACTATATTGTCGATATTGATGGGAAGCATAATACCTTCCACATCAATATGCTTACTGAATTCCATGAACGTCCGGATTATTTGCAACCCATTTTCCAAGCAACGGACAATTCTCCAGTACAACATGTTCATTACTCATCACTGTCCGTGATACAGGATGAGGAAACAAGTTTTTCAGATGTAAATCTTCCTCTTCCAATGATCCCACTTCATTCCAGTGAATCATGGAAGAACGTTACTGTCTCTCCTGATTTGTCTCTAGGAGAACAGCGACAAGTTTCAACTATGTTGCAAACATGTCAGGATGTACTCACTGACATCCCTGGACAAACGAATGTCATTCAACATGACATTGTTCTAACTGACCATACTCCTATTAGGGTTAGACCTTATCCTATACCTATACATTTTTCAAGCACAGGTCGAGAAAGAGTTGGATGAGATGATAGATTTGAAAATAATCGAACCATCCACCTCTGCATATTCTTCGCCGATGGTTATTTGTATGCGTAAAAAAAAGACAATAACATACGTCTTTGCGTTGACTATCGAAAATTGAATCAAGTAAAGTATCGACAGTTCGATGCCGAACCTATGCCTTTACTGGAAGAGCTACTTACTCGACTCTCCAAATCTCATTTTTTCACTAAACTTGATTTGTCTAAGGGATATTGGCAAGTTCCTTTATCTGAACGCGCCAAACCTCTCACGGCTTTTTCAACACCTAGAGGTTTGTTCCAATGGAATTTTATGCCTTTCGGTCTTATGAACGCACCACCTACGTTCGTACGCATGATGCGCCGAATCCTATCTTATCGGTCAGATGTCATTGCATATCTAGACGACATCTGTCTTTTCAGCGATACTTGGGAAGATCACTATTCAGGGTTAGATGAATTGCTGTCTACTTTGCGTGAGCACAACCTGACAGCGAAACCCTCTAAAGCCTATATTGGTTTTAGCGAAATTTCTTTCCTAGGCCACCGAGTTGGTCATGGTTTCCTAAAGACAGAGGACCATAATACTAGTAAGATACTTACCATCTCAATCCCTAAGACTAAAAAACAGGTGAGAAGTCTGTTAGGTCTTATTCAATTTTATGGCAGATTCATTCAGAAGCTATCCTCTATCATGGCACCTCTCTCAACACTTCTAAAGAAAGGTGTTCAGCCTAATGTTGTGGTGTAGTCCACTGGTCTCAGGGAATGCAGATGCTCTCTGGATATGGAATTAAGAAACAGACTGTTTTCAAACTCACACAACTATTTTAGTGCTAGCGCCACGCTGAAATAGAATGAAGACTATCGTGTTCTTAGCGTAGTCCTTGTGGACGGCTTCTCATCACACTGGGATTGATGAGCGGGGCACTCTTTAATGGCAAGAGTACTGCTTGGAAAAACTGTCTGCATCCTGTATAATGTTGATTATTTCCGAGAGAAAATGACTTAAATGCGCGGCAGAAAGCGATATTGAGTTCGAGTTGGTTGTTAGACGCCGTGAGCTATTAGCTATGGTTTGGTCGCGATGTACCCTCTCAAACTACAGAGATTCCTTCTAGGCGCGACATGTCATTGTAGAAACTGACCAAAACAGCTCTTATGGCCTATTACAGAAAGTGAAGAAATTTGAAGGTCTCGAGTTGATACTCGATTGTGCTAATTGTCTTACAACTTTTATCACTTCGTCTGTGCGAGATTTATTCGTGGATCAGTATAGAGCTGTGATGGCAGACCTTTCTGTCTATGAGCCCACATGATGACACCCTATAACGCTATTTTGGACTTAGACAATCAATGTTATGGTCTAGTTCTTTAGTAGTTCCTTTTCTTTATCTTGAAGATGATAGATACACGGATCTGTAATTAATTATATAATATGCTTTGTTATCAGGCCTACATAGCGGTTCTATTGATGTTTATTCCATCAGCTTTTGTGACTGGTGAGTGATTTTTTCTATAGAGAATATCATAAATTTAAGATATCTAATAGATCGAAATGATGTGATATGAATAGATGTTAGTTATTGTGTTGTATTTTGCGCAGAATTTGAGTATGATGTTATTATATATTGATGACCTGTTTTGAGTAATAAGTAGTTTTTGTAGTGTGAGAATAGATAATGTAGGGGGGAAGAATATTTATGTAATATTTGTTATTTATGTAGTCGGGAGATAAGGGTTGGATGGATGTTTGTGTTAATTGATTTTTTAGAAGAGGGGTTATGGGAGGTATTAGTGACAGGAATTAGATCGAGAGGAGCGCATTTGGTGTTGGGATGGGTTGGGTTAAGTGGAGTTATTGGTTGGGTTGGTGTAAGTGTTATGGGGAATTGGTTGGGTTTTGGTGGGATGAAGTTTTATGGAATATTGTTGTATAGTGTTATTATAGGTTTGGGGGGGTGATTGTTTGTGGTGTATTTTGAGTAGGAATTATTAGTGTCAGTGTTGTTTTTGGATAGTAGAAAGTTGACATATTAAAGGTTATGAGTTGGAAGGTAGCTTGATATATGATGAAATATTGTTGTAAATAAAATAGTTGGAGGGTTTTAGGTAGATGGAGAGTTTATTGATAATGTGGTGTTTGTTTTGAAAGTTTGTAGAGTTAAGGGTGTGATAATGTTTGATTGAATTATTGGGGAAGGTTATAGATATGGTATGTTGTTAGTATTGTTGGATTTTATATTTTGTTAGGGGTCAAAGTATTGTAGATATGTGGAGGACGTGTTGGATTTGTGTTTATAGGATATAGGGAGTCGTATGGGAATTGTAGGGTGTGAAGTAATTTAAGTGAATTGTGGGTAGGGTGATGTAGTTGATGATGTGTCTGGGGTATAGGGCATTGTTTAGGTTCGGTTTGTTAGGGAGTTCTATAGTGGGATAGATTAGTAAGGGGGTTGTGTATGGAGTTATGTAGGTTGTGTAGTCCATATATGCTATGTATTAGGTGTAGGAGAAAATGTTGATTTGAGATTGAGTATGTTGTGTTGGATTAAATAACATAATACTGGACATAAAAGGTTATTATAAATATGGGAATAGAATAAAGTTGAACAGGAGTTATCAACATACTGTGGATGTGAAACTTATAGATATGCTGGAATAGGTAGAAACGCTATAGAATCATAATAACATTGTTGGATGGCTGATTGTACTTTAAAATTGTAAGGTTCCCAAAGATTTAGAGAGATTTAAATGGGGAAAGTGATATTTATGTGAATTAGGGGAATGGTATGATGTGGATGTTTTAAGTCCCTGGAGTATGGATAAATATTGTGTTATGGCCATTAGTGACAATGAGGTTTTACATATGGATGTAGGTGATACCCATGTGGATGGATGAAGTGTGACAATAATAATATGATTTCGGGGTGTGTATGAGGGAAACTTAGGAAACCCTGAGTAATTTATTTGGTTAGGAAGGGATGCCATTTTTGGTAGGTACGGTTTGAATATCTAGGTTTTATTTTTACTCGAAATGGGTAAAAGTACCCGTTTTGATTCCTAGGGGTGTAATGTGTTAAGTTCTGGGAAATGCATTGTTGTGCCGAATAGGTTTCTGAGACCGATATGAGATTAGTCCTATAAGAGGGAATGTAAGGTGGGAGAAGAATGATGGGGAAGGTAATGGATTGGGACTTTATGGGTGAAGATAGGTCGATAAATGGGTGATCCAAAATGAACTTGTGTGGTATTCGGCAGCAAGATTGAATGGATGGGGGTAACAGATACGCATATAAGGTAGTTGGATGAGGTGCGCCATCGCAGGGAAGGCGGAATGAGGTGACGAACTTTGTCGGCAGAGAAAGTCCGATAGAAGGAGCGTGGTGTTGTGAATACCCTGTATTTGTAGTCTAGGAGACTTACAGAAGTTTAGCACGACGTGGTAACCGTTATGGAAAAGCAAAGCGGGAACAAAGGAATATGTGGCACAACTTATAGAGAGTGATAGAATTTGTGAGGGGTAATGGGAGGCAAGATTATATTGAACTGTGGGTAACAAGTCGAAGTATCATAGATTTGTCAGAAGGGGGTCATGAGATACATAATTGACTATCTGAACAGTCTAGTGTATTCAATGGAAGCGACGGTATTACGTGTGATCGGGTGAAGTGGAGGTGAATCTGTGCTGTCGAGTGTATACGTCCAATTAAACTGTAGAAAGGTACACAGTCGTTGGTGTCGATGACTTCCAGCCATACATGAGTGTGAGAAAAGAACATTTGTCAACACCACGAACCCTTATTATCATTCGCACATTATACACTCAATCCATGTCTACACACCACTGCGTAGGTCAAGTTGACATTCCATACACTACAGTGGAGCAAACAACACCATAGAGATCTTATCAACTGATGATGATGATGATGATGTCTGCTTCCATCCACTTATATTTATCTTTTGGTGGATATCACTAACTGGAATAAATAACAACTTTATCAATCGGCTACCACGACAAGCATGGGAAACAAAGAGCCAGGGATCCAGACCCCAAGGACGACCCAGAGTCCGCTGGGAGGACAACATTAGACAATCTTTGAAGGACCGATGACTAGAATGGAACCAGGCCAGGAGGAAGACAGCCGATAGGATAGTCTGGCGCTCTCTCCTCCAAACCTCTACACCTCACGGTAGAAGGGGAACGACTAAGTAAGTAAGTAAGTAAGTAAGGTTTCTGTAACAATTTGTTTCGCATGATGAGGTTACCTATCTCACGCACAGCCGCCTATTGGTCGCTTTGTACAGCATGCCAGGCGGAGTAGCAGCCCCACTCCTCTTTGTCTTATAAAACACTAGCAGGAAGTACACGGGGCTTACGTTTTGTTGCTGACGGTGAATGTTGTCGGTAACGATATTAGTAAGAACGTAAGCCACAATCCATGCTTATGTACACATCCTTGAATACATACTACTCAAAAAGTGTCTCGGTCATCACAATCATTCCTTTTTTGCTCCCTATGGAGTAAGGATTCGCCACTGCAACTGGTATCTTTGCAGGAAGCCTCCATCAAAGATTCCACTGCTGATGCAGCGGTTTTATTATTATTGTTATTTTGTTGTTGAAGAAATTTGCTTTAGATTGCGAGGTTTACAGCCTTATGTATAACCCTACATTATTGGGTTAGTTCAACATGACTGTGGTAGCAGCAGTCTCAATCTTTCTTTGTCTCCGGTAACTACACGGGACATCTGTGTATTTGTTTGAACTTAATGGGAGGGAATATCCCGTTCACCCCTGGACGCGTAATAAGTACGTTCAACGGCGTCTTCTTTAGACAGCAACAAAAATCTTTTTTGATTTTTAAATGATTTTTAGTTTCTTGTTTGTTATTCTAGACCAGAGGTAGATCACAGCTGATGATTTTGTATATATTTAGGTGGCGGAGGGTGTAAGACTTTTTAAGCAAGGGAAATTTTGGACTCGCGCGGTATCCACGTGATCAAAGGTACTTTTCCCGTGTTCCATGTGAAACCCCATAAGATAACTTACTAAAGTTCGCTTGATCCATGCATTGTGTAAGTAGAGGAACACGGTATTTTCTTTGAAATGATGCTAGCATTCGATGAAATATGTTACTTTATCGATGGAATTCCAGGAATCAGAACGCGCGGCAGGGGTAAAGGTTACCTATAATTTTATTCACTATCATGTCCTTTTTCGCTCGTTATTGAGATTGAGGCCACCTTTGTAAAGAAGCCTGCACAAAAGTATTCAAGTGCTCTTCCAGCTGTGGTTTCTTTAGCCATTTGCTTTAGGTGATGACTTTGCCAGCCACCTGTACAACTTCTTACGACATACCTGAAGGAGCAGAAGTCCTATTTTTGTCTTTGTCTCATCAGAGACCCATGGGAACTGTAAAAAGCAAACGTAATTTCCTATTTTTAAATTTGTATGTCGTTGCTTGTTGCTTGTATCCATCGGGAATAGATGAAACAAATATTAGAACAATAAGCAATAACTATCATTTAACAGTAAGTTCTTTTGTTTGTTTTTTATTCACGACAAGCATGGGAAACTAAAAGCCAGGGTCCAGACCTTCAGAACGCCCCAGAGTCCGCTGGGAGGACAACATTAGACAATCTTTGAAGATCCGAAGACTGGAATGGAACCAGGCCAGGAGGAAGACAGCCAATAGTATACCTTGTAGTATAGCGCTCTCTCTTCCAAACCTCTACACCTCACAGTAGAAAAGGAACGACTAAGTAAGTAAGTTATTCACAGAAACATAATAACGTCTAAAATTGCCAATAAATTTACGTATTAAGTGACAGCATAAATTGCAGCTCGTTATGAAATCATGTTTTGAACAAACCAGATCTCACGAGGAGTTGTAATGTTAATGGGACATGACTTGTCATATTATAAAATAGTAGTTAGTGTGGTGGGTTTGATGTTAATACAGTTTGTTGTTAAGAAATCTTAGTGTACTGAATGAGGTCAGCTGTGAAGGTCCCTGAATATAATAAATATTAGAGTAAATTTCCAGGGCACCTTTCTACTACCACCACTATGATCTCATTCAGACTTATTCTAGATAGAATGTAAGATGACTACGTTTGGTGTCTAGGGTTATGAAATGTTAGTGTAAGGTTGCATTAACCAACTAAACATATAAACAATTACACAAATTATTTTATTATCTAATACAACACAACAGTACCACGACAATCACACACGAACTACACTTTAAAAGACTATCTTTAGTAAGTCAGTGGTTGAAAGTTTGGTAAAGTTAATATTTTTCAATTTATTGTCCTGAATCTAATTTATTTGGAATCAGGACTGATAATCAAAAGTGAAATCATAGAAATTAATTACATCAATCAATTTACACAATGGGTCTTCTGACCATAATACACATATTATTATATAAGGGTGTAGTTGTATTGTTTAACTGAGGTGACTTCTAGTATACACTGGTTGATTGTTTATTATCATCATCTCTGCATGTTGTTTGTAAGTTTTTGTGGACACTGATGGAATGTTTATATCACTATTCCCAGTCTCTTTTCTAATATAATGTTAGTTGAGCGATCAGGTGCCGAAACATGCACCTATCTATGTAATATGATGTAGGACTCTTCCTGCACTTCGCTGAACGACAACCTTCAGCTCCCACTTCTTCAAGAATGATAGTGGTTTACAGTTGTCTCCGAAAAAGGCAAGACTGTGGCATGAATATATCGGCCCACTGTAGTCTGGCACCAGTTATTGACAGCAACCAAAACCCTCTGAAATCAGAAGGATATGCCTCCTTCGTAATCAACAGCCTACAATAATACTCAACAACCAGTACAGGCACATTACAAACAAACATGTAAGATCAGCTCTTTACGACAATCCCTTTCAACAGTTTCTTTTGATGTGACCAGGTATACCAGTATTCCTCTCCCCTAATAGTTACAACGCCTCTGCAATTCCAGCAATAATATGTTGTCCATACAATAGGATAGGTATTATGCTCCTGATGATAATCCTATATAATTTAGTTGGTCTACACCTCTCTGATAGTCTTTCATATGCTGTATCAATCTCTAGACTCTGTTTTGAGTCTGCCATAGACTCACTTACTTACAGTCGTATGTTAGTATTTCACATTCAAATTTTATTTTAAATAAAATGTTAAGAAAATCAATCTTACCACAAATGCAAGGAAATAACACAAGTTAAACGATGACTCACTTCGATTACGGAAACAACAGCAGATGGATTGATTTGCCATTGCCCTAAAGACGCCAATAGGCGTGATGGGAAACAGTGGCAAAGAAAACCTATCTGCTGTTGCCCTAAGACGCCACTAGGCGTAATGGCCACTGACTGCTTTGACGGTCGGTGGCTAAGGACGGAAGAAGAAGAAGAAGAAACGATGACTAGGCAATAGAATATGGCACATTTTTGATCTGCCCTATGTCCAGGCTTTTCCTATGTTAGAAAATTCTCCGCCTGCTCTCATCGATCTTGCTTTGCACAAAATTTACTTGAAATGGCAGTGAACAGTCCCCGTTTCGTACCAGTATCTACTGCTTTGTCCAATGGGACCATGTTTACATTTATTTTTGAATCTATCGTTTCAAATACAACTCCCAATATGTTTCCAAGGCAAATATATTTTTAGTTTTAGGTCAACCATACTTCGCCTTCCTTCAAAATCCACCCAATCAAATATCCCGTACCTTTTAACCTCATTTACCTAAAGTCGTTTTTTCAAAACATGCCATAAAAAATTACAAGCAGGCATGATCTTTACTTGAAAGTCTGGTCGGGTCCACTATAGTATTATGACTATAATTAGTTAATTAATGGACTATTTGCGTAACTATTTCCATATTCTTTGTCAACAAGTCCTAAGGTACACGAATATACAATTTATATGGGACTAGTTGGCTTGGTTCAGAAGTACACAGTTTTTTTTTTCTAAGTTAGTGTTTTTTTATTTTTAGTCTACTACACGTTCAATTCTTTTCCATGTGCTGTCTTCTCTATTTACGTGATAATTACGTCCTTTGAAATAAGAGCTAAGGTTGTTTTTGTGACACGAGTTGTCTACATGTTCTAACTTTTTCCTCGTATTTTGGGGAAACCCCTAAGGCAAGGCTTGCCCCTGTATTGGTATTGGCTTTTAGTTTAAAATCAATGCGAAACGAATTAGCATTTCATCTTTCCTTTCCCCACCTCGTTCCACAATGCATTTTTAGGCACCTATTTTCTTAGAACTAGGAAAAGTGATTATGTCAAGGACGAATTTGAAAAATTTGGGTACCGTTTTGTTCGGCTATTCGTTAGCAAACAATAATCTGAAGGCGTTGGCGATACCAACAGTTCTAGCAGAAAATTCTTTTATACTTTCTTATCTTTTCCTTTATGCCCGATATTGTTATATATTAATTTAGATATTGTATTTAGAAATTCACTACAGTTAATTGTCTTTATTATGGTGTTCAATTCATATGCATTAGTTGGATAGGGGTGAAGAAATAACAACTTCAAAATAGGAGGTGATTTATCAATCACCCTATATGTAAGTGATCTTATCGTATAGCTGATAAAGCCAGGTAAACACACCTACACAGAAAATTAAAGACAAACAAAGCGAAATAACATTAAAGTAGGATTGTCTTCCACTTTTTCTGCGACGCCACAAAGTTTGGCTGTTCTCACATACCTCATGTACTGTATATGTAGGTTTGTGTACTTGAATCAATTTACACATTATGTACGCTTTCTTGTCGTAGACAGTTGTATGAGAATGGAGTGGTTAGAAGCAGGGGTTTTTAAAAAAAGGGGGGAACGAAAGTTGATACAGGGAATAACATATGATGGGAACGAAATACGAAGTAAGATCAGCCCTTTGTTTTTCAAGTGACATCAAGCAAACAACTTACGGAAATGGGATAAAAATCCCCACACCTAGTTTTGACTCGCCCCTCTAGATAGTCGTAATAAAGTCACGCTTGGATTCTTCATTCACTACTTTTTAGACCGCATCCGTTCACGTGTCTGGCTAGGAATGTGACAGCAGTGTATATACGAGATAGATAGTTAGATATTCACGGCAATTGTGATTCTATGTGAAGGTAAGAAAGTCGTTTTAGCTATTCATGCTGCAAAATGGTGAAAGACGTGTAGTTCAAGTTGTGGACAATGACTGGAGGCCGTCGTGTTGGCCGAAAACGCGGCGTTTCGCTACAAGCTGGAATTGTTATTATTATAAATTGTTTAATTTTTAAAACGGCCTTAGCATTCGACGGGCGTTTTAATTTTTCATAAAGCTCGAAATAGGGCTGGGGTTAGGTTAAGGCTAACTTATGACACAGCTCGAAACAGGTTTGGGCTTAGGTTAAGGCTAGCTTTAACGTAAATATGGATATCCAGTCTGGCAACATGGCAGACCTTGTCTACTGTCCTCGTCATCTACCCGACATGATTGAGTAGTCAATCAATCATGGCTGATGTGAGACGTTCTATAAGTAAGAACATGCTACCGATCGACCCACTCAGCTTTGCGCGATTATTATCACCAACATGCGGCTGGAAATTTCCACGCAAATTTGTCCTTATAGGCCAGAATTTGTGTGCTCGAGTGATATTTCGCATTAGTCAGCAAACGTTAGGTTTCTTTCTGAGAATGACTCAAACCACCACCCCACCACCCGTTTCCCCAAAATCCATTATGTTCCCTCGAAGGATTATCAGAAGTTTAAATTACTATGTGATTTTTTAAAGTTGCAGTTTATCAAATTGGCCCAAATTGACTTATTAATCGCGATTCGATAAATAGTTAAATTGATTGATTTAATGTTTAATCATTTGTAGCGCCAGATTTGTTGTATGCGGGTTGTGCGCGTTTTTATTGCATTGTGGCGTAATCATCTCCCCTGCTCCGCAGTATTCGTCCAACAATGGCCAAACTTAGAGTATAACGTTGAGGGTATTCAAAGGTCATCAACCTTCGCTCACGATTACTCTTGGCAGAGATGTAAATAGAAGAATGATGCTTCTATTTAAGGGGACCTCATAGGATGTTAAAGAAAAACAAGCATGAAAACTGAGATCATCTGAGCCGTCTTGAACTTTTAGTATTCTCCCGCCCTTTCTATGAGGTAATTTTTGACACGTGCTTTTTTAACCCCCTTCTCTCTCTCTCTCTCTCTCTCTCTCTCTCTCTCTCTCTCTCTCTCCCTCTCTCTCTCTCTCTCTCTCTCTCTCTCTCTCCTCTCTCTCCCCCCCCCCCCCGCTGAAGGTGATTCAGCAACTATTAATTTTATAGTTCTGTATGGTTTGTATTTAACGCAATATGAGTCATGAAGACATACAATACACTGAGCATGCTGACTGACGCCATTGTATTCATAGCTTCACCGGATCTTTTAGCGAAGATTATCGTAGCAGGATTTCTTGTTTTGTTTTTCCATTTTTTGCTTTTGATTTTCGTTGATTGTTGAATTAATTGTCTTGATTATTTTTTTCGGTTTTGTATTTTCCTCGCTTTATTATTGCTCTTGTCTATTTGTATCTGTGGCTGACGAAGGGTGAAACCCAAAACGTCAGTGTTTTTTGTGTACCGTTAATTTGTAAAACTGATTCAATACCGTTTTTTGTTGTGTATATATATATATATATATATATATATATATATATATATATATATATATATATATATATATATATATATATGTATGTATATATATATATATATATATCCTTACCAGTTTTACAGCAGCCCCCTAATCTATTTACATGTCATAATGCAAAATATGAAATTATATAATACATATTACAACGTACCCCGAGTTTATTGGGAGAATTAAACACCGACGTTTTGCACAGGTAACGTCCAAAATTGTCGGGCAACTGATTGAAGATACCGCCTATTCATGTGAGTTAGGTATCTAACTTATAGCACTTGAACTAGGATCCTAGAACTTAAGGCACAACATTATTTCTCCGGGGCTACTCTCTTCTAATCATAGAATTCACATCCGGTTCTCTGTCCTATCCTATATTTGGGTCCTGATATTCTTTGCTCCTGGCTGTCTGTGATTTCTTCTTGAAGAAATTGGAAGTCTGTGAAGTAGGCTTACAATGTGCTAGGTTATAACGAATATTTTGACTCACACCGATATTGCTTCGTAGACGAGAAGACCAATCAAGACCAGCCTATTTTAGCATCTCAAATGCCAAACCAATCAAGGCGGCTGATATGGGTAGGGGTTTCTCCCCCACTACCCTCGTGTAGAATATTCTACATAAGATGTTGTGTTCAAACTCTGTTACCATATAAGGTCTTGCTACTTCCGTAGGTATTTATCATGTTTACAACTCACTACTTCATAGATCTATTACTCATAATCTTCTCCAAGATTGTCATCTACCGTGTTTTAATCTTTACCAAAATTGTCATCTACCGTGTTTGGGCACTGCATATTTGCTAACTACCGCCTTATCTCCATATAACGTCTGTCCATCCATATTGGAACAGTTTGAACGACATGGTTTTCTTGTATCTTCCCAGACAAGAAGTCTGGATTAACAATAGGACTGTCGCTCGGTGGAGACTTTTACTCCGTCTGAACGGCGATAAGCGAGAAGTCAATGTGGCAACCTCGCTTTGCACAAACAAAGTCAATGTTGTGTCAAAACAGGTCAACTATCAAGGTAATTAGTAAAGGAGTAAAAGATGAGAACAAGATGTAATAAGAAAACATTAAACTATGAAAGCGTTAACAATAAATATTGGCAGAATGTAGCACGTAAGAGGGGTGGTAGATAATAATGTCGGAGTGGACTTAAGATCAGAAAAAAGAACGAACATATTTCGTGACAAGCGTCAACTCTTAGTTTTATCGTAACCGTTTGTAAGACGTATCCGTTGCCAACCTGACGTAAAATATATCATCGGTCAAATTGTAGCAGCAATCTAAAGATTGTATATACATTTATTGAAGAATTAGTAAAACTGATGGTTATACTGAGTATGACCTGGGGTAGGTGTGTGGGATGGGAGAAGGGGAGAAACTGTCTAAAATACCTCTAAAGCGGTATACAGGGACAGCCAGCGAGGCGAAGGCTCTTTAACTTCTCTCAACTGTTTTGTGGATTAGGCTTATTAGGCAAAAGACAGCGGGGATTCCCGTATATAAACCGACGGAAAGAAGAAGCCATCGTCTTATTGTGTTGCACAATCATAAATCAAAACCATATTCACATAAGATAGGAAGAGACATGGTCACCTACGCATGGTACGTGAAGGAAAAGAAGTAATAAATAAAAAAATCCCTTTGTATAAAGGCAACCATAATTTGCTGTAGTGTTGTCGTTGATTTCCCCATTCATAACCTCATATGTGTCGCCTTGTATGGTATCCCTGATGGAGCAACATAACCTCATATGTGTCGCCTTGTATGGTATCCCTGATGGAGCAACATAACCTCATATGTGTCGCCTTGTATGGTATCCCTGATGGAGCAACAAAACCTCATATGTGTCGCCTTGTATGGTATCCCTGATGGAGCAACATAACCTCATATGTGTCGCCTTGTATGGTATCCCTGATAGAGCAACATAACCTCATGTGTGTCGCCTTGTATGGTATCCCTGATGGAGCAACATAACCTCATATGTGTCGCCTTGTATGGTATCCCTGATGGAGCAACAAAACCTCATATGTGTCGCCTTGTATGGTATCCCTGATGGAGCAACATAACCTCATATGTGTCGCCTTGTATGGTATCCCTGATGGAGCAACATAACCTCATATGTGTCGCCTTGTATGGTATCCCTGATGGAGCAACATAACCTCATATGTGTCGCCTTGTATGGTATCCCTGATAGAGCAACATAATCTCATATGTGTCGCCTTGTATGGTATTCCTGATGGAGCAACATAACCTCATATGTGCCGCCTTGTATGGTATCCCTGATGGAGCAACATAACCTCATATGTGTCGCCTTGTATGGTATCCCTGATGGAGCAACAAAACCTCATATGTGTCGCCTTGTATGGTATCCCTGATGGAGCAACAAAACCTCATATGTGTCGCCTTGTATGGTATCCCTGATGGAGCAACATAACCTCATATGTGTCGCCTTGTATGGTATCCCTGATGGAGCAACATAACCTCATATGTGTCGCCTTGTATGGTATCCCTGATGGAGCAACATAACCTCATATGTGTCGCCTTGTATGGTATCCCTGATGGAGCAACAAAACCTCATATGTGTCGCCTTGTATGGTATCCCTGATGGAGCAACATAACCTCATATGTGTCGCCTTGTATGGTATCCCTGATAGAGCAACATAACCTCATGTGTGTCGCCTTGTATGGTATCCCTGATGGAGCAACATAACCTCATATGTGTCGCCTTGTATGGTATCCCTGATAGAGCAACATAACCTCATGTGTGTCGCCTTGTATGGTATCCCTGATGGAGCAACAAAACCTCATATGTGTCGCCTTGTATGGTATCCCTGATGGAGCAACAAAACCTCATGTGTGTCGCCTTGTATGGTATCCCTGATGGAGCAACATAACCTCATATGTGTTGCCTTGTATGGTATCCCTGATGGAGCAACATAACCTCATATGTGTCGCCTTGTATGGTATCCCTGATGGAGCAACAAAACCTCATATGTGTCGCCTTGTAATCCCTGATGGAGCAACAAAACCTCATATGTGTAACCTTGTATGGTATCCCTGATGGAGCAACATAACCTCATATGTGTCGCCTTGTATGGTATCGCTGATGGAGCAACATAACCTCATGTGTGTCGCCTTGTATGGTATCCCTGATAGAGCAACATAACCTCATGTGTGTCGCCTTGTATGGTATCCCTGATGGAGCAACATAACCTCATATGTGTCGCCTTGTATGGTATCCCTGATGGAGCAACAAAACCTCATATGTGTCGCCTTGTATGGTATCCCTGATGGAGCAACATAACCTCATATGTGTCGCCTTGTATGGTATCCCTGATGGAGCAACATAACCTCATATGTGTCGCCTTGTATGGTATCCCTGATGGAGCAACATAACCTCATATGTGTCGCCTTGTATGGTATCCCTGATAGAGCAACATAATCTCATATGTGTCGCCTTGTATGGTATTCCTGATGGAGCAACATAACCTCATATGTGCCGCCTTGTATGGTATCCCTGATGGAGCAACATAACCTCATATGTGTCGCCTTGTATGGTATCCCTGATGGAGCAACAAAACCTCATATGTGTCGCCTTGTATGGTATCCCTGATGGAGCAACAAAACCTCATATGTGTCGCCTTGTATGGTATCCCTGATGGAGCAACATAACCTCATATGTGTCGCCTTGTATGGTATCCCTGATGGAGCAACATAACCTCATATGTGTCGCCTTGTATGGTATCCCTGATGGAGCAACATAACCTCATATGTGTCGCCTTGTATGGTATCCCTGATGGAGCAACAAAACCTCATATGTGTCGCCTTGTATGGTATCCCTGATGGAGCAACATAACCTCATATGTGTCGCCTTGTATGGTATCCCTGATAGAGCAACATAACCTCATGTGTGTCGCCTTGTATGGTATCCCTGATGGAGCAACATAACCTCATATGTGTCGCCTTGTATGGTATCCCTGATAGAGCAACATAACCTCATGTGTGTCGCCTTGTATGGTATCCCTGATGGAGCAACAAAACCTCATATGTGTCGCCTTGTATGGTATCCCTGATGGAGCAACAAAACCTCATGTGTGTCGCCTTGTATGGTATCCCTGATGGAGCAACATAACCTCATATGTGTTGCCTTGTATGGTATCCCTGATGGAGCAACATAACCTCATATGTGTCGCCTTGTATGGTATCCCTGATGGAGCAACAAAACCTCATATGTGTCGCCTTGTATGGTATCCCTGATGGAGCAACAAAACCTCATATGTGTAACCTTGTATGGTATCCCTGATGGAGCAACATAACCTCATATGTGTCGCCTTGTATGGTATCGCTGATGGAGCAACATAACCTCATGTGTGTCGCCTTGTATGGTATCGCTGATGGAGCAACATAACCTCATATGTGTCGCCTTGTATGGTATCGCTGATGGAGCAACATAACCTCATGTGTGTCGCCTTGTATGGTATCCCTGATGGAGCAACAAAACCTCATGTGTGTCGCCTTGTATGGTATCCCTGATGTAGCAACATAACCTCATATGTGTCGCCTTGTATGGTATCCCTGATGGAGCAACATAACCTCATATGTGTCGCCTTGTATGGTATCCCTGATGGAGCAACATAACCTCATATGTGTCGCCTTGTATGGTATCCCTGATGGAGCAACATAACCTCATATGTGTCGCCTTGTATGGTATCCCTGATGGAGCAACATAACCTCATATGTGTCGCCTTGTATGGTATCCCTGATGGAGCAACATAACCTCATATGTGTCACCTTGTATGGTATCCCTGATGGAGCAATAGCCCCGTTCTTTATTTATCTTATCAGAGACCCCCGGGAACTACGTATAGCAAATATAAAATGTACACTGTTATTTAAAACTTAACCGTTATTAATATAATGCATTTATTATATATTTTTTTCATAAAATGACAAAATAAGTAGCTAGTGTTAAAAAAGCAATTAACTAACTTGTATAAGCCTGAAGCTAAACATTATATTTATAATTTTATTATCTAACATCTCTTGGAGAAGCTTGTGGTCTGCTTATGTTGCTTATCCAGAAAGATTAAACGGTGTCCAAATTAATAAACGTTGCACACGGGTTAAATATGACTAGCTTAACAAAATGGTTAGCTTTTAAATGGTTTCTGGTCTTTGTTGTATTCTGTTTCACAATCGACACTCGATGCTTTAACTACATCTCAGAAGTCAAATGTGACAGATAATTCACTGAACTGTTCTTGTTAGGCAGTTTACGAAACTACTTCCTCAAAATTGCACGTTGCCTCGAGCTTTTTATTTTTCTGAACTAAATTTTTTTTCTCGTTTCGGCGAGGCGTGCTTCTTTCACCCTAGACAGTGTCAGTCGCTTATAATGTGGCGCATGTCCAACTATAAAAAGCCGTGTGTGGTTTCATTTTCTCACCAACACATATTTTAATGTCTATATTCTAATGAATAAAATCTTCCTTTAAAAATTATTTTATGGCTTATTAATCGATATGCTATATCTTACTGCTATTTCCAACCATTTCTTTAGCAAATAATTAGTCTTGTAAATTTTCTGAAGAAGAAAAGCAAAGTCATCGTCAGGAACTTGACTTTAAAAATGGCTACACAGAAACAGAATAACGGCTACGGTGTCAACGGGACACTCGCAGTGCCATTACTTTTTGGACTTCCCATGAAAAGTGAGCAGGTTTACCAAGATTATGCTATCGAAATCTTATAACTTTGGCTTTGGGTGAATTTTCAAAGCCTCTACTACCGTTAAAGTGCATCGCTGAAGAAGTGGATAGCTCTCAGCCAATTCTCCGCCACCATTCAGAATGGCAATAGCCACATGATACTGTGGGTTCCACAATTTGCCCAAGCAATTATTTAAGAATATAGTCGTTGTCTTATTTGTCTGCTTATTTACAATACTGGGTCAACATCGCTGAGTTGTTCATTAACGTTTTTACAGGACAATGCCTCTAAAGCTACCAAACTTTGTTTACTGGGCAGGCTGTACGGTAGCAGATTTAAATTTTGTAGCTTGGTAAAGTTCAACCAGTTTTGACTGTTTGATTGATAATCAATTAAATA
This sequence comes from Oreohelix idahoensis, assembly GCA_024509875.1. NCBI lineage: Eukaryota > Metazoa > Mollusca > Gastropoda > Stylommatophora > Oreohelicidae > Oreohelix > Oreohelix idahoensis. The sequence continues at coordinate 172,162 of JAMPIV010001064.1, forward strand.
TTATAGAGACTATTTGTACAAGAGTCTCAATGTCTTTCATTAGAGAAAAATACTTCTATGCATCATCATTTCTAAGATCTTGCTACACAGGCTATTATGCGCATCACAGTGCTGTTCGAGAGAATGTATAAATAGATCGACGCAGATTTGCAGCCACATGTTATCCTTCCTTGGCAAAGCAGAAGCGCCATCTGGTATATGGTGTAAACATTACTATTTTTCTTAAATGACGCTTTTTTTTATCTTCATAGAATTGTGTGTCTGCTGCAACAACCGATGAACAAATGCCGTTAGTTTAAGAATTCCTGCTACGGTACACATTTCGTCACAAAATTTATAAATTTTACATAAAGAATTAACATTTTGCTCGCTAGCATGACCATACTCTCAATTACAATCGGTGTATGGAAATACGAACTCCGCCTAGGCCGGTCCCAAGCTCGGTTGAAAAAATAAGGAGGCAGCCCCTCCATCATGCAAAGGCACAACAGGCCAATCACCTGTTTGCTTTAAAACATGATTACACGAAACGCAAGAGAAAAAAACCTGACTGATCCTAAAGGCGACGAACTGGAACGGACTACGGACTAATGGAACCAGGGCAGGAGGAAGACAACCGATAGGATAGTAGGGCGTTCTCTCTTTCAAACCTCTATACCTCACGGTAGAAGAGAAACGACTAAGTAAGTAAGTAAGTGTAGAAATACGTCCTTCTTCAATCATTTAAACATCTGCTTTTTTTACAACAGTACTAGATAAATAAGAATGACTATGAAAGGCAAATTTCAAGCTATTTATAACATTCCCAAATTTCAGGTCTCTAGTTCGTCGGGAATTATGCGAAATAGACTGGACAGACATATGCTTCATTAGCCTTTTAAATGCAGCAAAATTTTGAATTCCCCTCCCATTTTCCTGTCCTCTTCTTGGGGTCGAATTCCTGGTTACCTGATTTTCGCGCTACAATATAGTGGTTTCTCTTTAACATCTGCAAATTTCAGCTTTCTAAGTCGCCTGGAAGTACGCAAATATCGACGGGATATCAGACAACTGGACAGACACACGCCATTAGCCTTTTATATTGTGGCAGGGTCCGGTGTTTGTAGTGTATGTGATTATTTTTTAATGTCAATGTTTTTGTAATTTGTTCTTCTGAGATGCTGAAGGAGTCTATGTTATGTATCATAAGTCTCCACATAAAATGTCCCTTCAGAAAGTTCAGTCTTCCTTCAGTTCCGTTTTGGTTCAAGGTAACGCTAGCTAATCGCCAGAGATGGAAGGTTCCTTGTTAGTGTTCAACCCAGGTTTACTGTCAGGAATTACTTGGCCTTTAAGGTTAGTATAACCTATTGCTGGATATAGCGTGATTAGTGGCTTCAGTTTCAATCTTCGACTGTCTTCTTAGTTATACGCTCTCAGATAACACTATATCAATTCAGAACTCTCAACTCATGAACTTCATAGAAATCTAGGAACGAGGTCTTCAGATTGTGTTAACATTTAATGACTGTTCAACTTTGAGAATTAAACTTTAATAACATAGTTCACAACAGCTCAATAAAGATCAGTCTATGTAGAATAACGAGAGATACGCTCTACTAGTTTAATTTCCCTCTTGAAAACCTAAAATGTCTAATAAATATTCGAACTCTTCATCAGTGTCATTGATATGCTCAAAGATAATAGCTCTTAACACTTCCCAATGTGGGACCTCAACTGGTTGTTGTTCTCTTTCTTCACTATGATAAAAATGAACTACAATGTACGGTACTCGTCTCGATAAATTTCACCTTCGTAATTAGCGTTAAATTCAAAGGCGACCTCATCTAACATTTCTTCTTGGTTTGGCTGTGCTTCTATAATTCCAGCTTCTTCAGCATTATTTACTGCTTCTTGTATGGTGGCATGACCATCTACTGGAACTTCAGATTCTCTTGACGCCAGTGTTATTCATAACAGATATTCACAACACGAATAAAAATGTCTCTTAACGAAGCAATATGCTCAGTGAGTTCGTATAAAAATTAAGATCACTTCTTTCACAATTCTGTAGCTATAAATATTTCTGCTCTATATTCACGCTAGGGCTTCTCTAAAACTTAAAAGCGATCTGCACATTATCGGACATCCGACCCGATTTCACAAAAATATTAACAAAGTACGTTAGTGCATTTCAAGTAACCTCTTGCCCAGATACTCCGTCTGGAGTCAATAGTCAACTATCTGTTATACCAGATATCTATTTATAGGCTTGCTACCGCAAGAATGCCTATTTGTTGACATGCGTCTTGTGAGCACTACATCAGACTGACTGTTTTCCCCGAGAAATGTATATCCAGGTTCTTATGATGATAAGGCATTCATAAGTCTATGCTCCGGCGATTCAACTTCTTCTAGTCAGATTCAGAGACATGTTGAAAACGTGCTTGTCCGTGTGAAATTCACAATTTACGCAATTTCTTCAATAAAGTACCTATGTTAGACGTCAGCTAACACTAAGCTATGATAGTATTCAGTTGCTTGTAACAAATCGTCAACTTGGTTCTCTTCAAAAATATCATCGATATATAATACATGAAGGTATGCTGCAACACGCAGAGTCTTCAAGGCACTAACATGAGTTCTGCTAACTTCTGGAACTGTTAGCGGCAGACTAACACCTCTCAGTAGAATAAAATCTTCAACGCGAATCTCAACTTATTTTACAAACTGCTCTGCAAAAACATTTAGTGCGAATTAACTGACCTGATGCTCTGTCTGGATCACAACTAACGTTAGGTATAAGATTTCTGGCACTTGACACACAGATACTTTCTCTCTGTATAGCGATGGTTCGCCGGTCTTGTCCGTAATCTCATATTCCTACGTTAATTTATTTAGCTTGCACTTTTCTAACACTAACATCAGGTATGAACACTTATAAAATATCTATATACAGGCTGGGCAGAACGCCCGCCATGGTGTATGTCTTGTGAGCACTACATCTTCTGGCTGCAGATTGTTTTTTGATTATTGAAACCTTTGCCTTTTATAGCAGAAAAATTAGATCAGAAAAACAAAAATCGTTTTTATTTCGTATTTGAACGGTTGTGTTACGTTTACCAAACGTTTGCGTTTCGTTTTTGCTATATCTTTCCCACAGTATGAAACGTTTGCGTTTCGTTTAATTTTTCATCAAACGTTTGCGTTTCGTTTAGTTTTCCGTCATCAGCTGAACGTTGGCGTTTCGTTTAGTTTTCCGTCATCAGCTGAACGTTGGCGTTTCGTTTTGCAAACGTTTATGTTTCGTTCTTGCTATATCTGTCCCACTGTATGAAACGTTTGCGTTTCGTTTAATTTTTCATCAAACGTTTGCGTTTCGTTTGCTCGCGTTTCGTTTCACTTTATGAAAACGTTTATGAAACGTTTCATCAACGTTCGCGTTTCATTCTTGTTATATGTAATAGTTACACCGTACCTAGGTTATCTTATGCATGCTTATGATTTTAGTTATGTGTTTTAATCTATGTTTGTTTATGTGTGTCTATCATTACCTTACCCTGTCACAGTACATATAGATCTATACCCTCGATAAACTCGAATGCATAATTTTAGCTTCTCCAGTTTTCAGGATTAGATATTCGTAGCAACGTGTTATCTTCATCGTCGTTTGTTCTCATACAACATCTGCGTCTGTAATAAAGTTTAGGGTCAGTCGCAGGCTTCTCTCATCGCCATACAGTTTGTTCATTAAACGGCTTGATGAAAGTATTGCTGTCAGTCTATTCCTCCGATGGAGCCGACATTCTTGAAAGATATGTTCTACTGTTTGGTTGTCGTCCCCGCATGGACAAATCTGTCGATCCGATTTCGAACGTTTCTACTTCTTTCTCGTTCGCCCTCAGACTTCTATATTAATGACTCTAATAAAGGCAGTAGTCAGTTCATGTTTCCTGACATCTCCGAACAGTTTTTCGTTGAGAGAAGTGGGTTGTTGCCATATGCAACCCAGTTCACTGCTGCAAATTGGGCAGGACTGGAGCAGATGATCGGCTGTCATGGGGCTGGTGCCATAGGAGAAAAGATATGTTGGATCAATCCTGTACTTGCGTTATAGATGGTACCTTAGCCTATTGTGACCAGTGTGTCGCCGGAAGATGATGACATGGTCTCGCCTGGATAGCTGGTGAGTGGCATCATCTCTTATGTGACCTGGGTGTTCTCTGTCCGATTTGGACTTGAATACAGCTTTTATAGTTGTCTTAGCCATTTCATAAGTTGTCGCTTTATCGTGTTGTTACAGCGCTTCCCCTTATTTAGCAAGTTTATCTGCCTCTTCGTTGCCTGGAATGTTGCAGTGTGCTGGTATCCATTGGAATGTTGCAGTGTGCTGGTATCCACTGGACTGTGCATTTGTTGAAGCATTTGACCAGGCTTTCAAGTGAGTATCAGATCCTTCAACCCTTTAGCATGGTGGCTCTCTTCAGGGCTGTTGTTACTGAGAGGGTATCTTTAAAGATCACTATCTGTTTTTCTGCATGTGCTTTGTACTAAATAAGAATGTCCGCTGCCACTTTCAGGACTTCTGCTTCAGCATTGAAGCTATTGCAGTATTTTCCAGTGGCAATTGCCACAGAGTGAACTCTGTTCTTTAATTTAATGAGGATGCAAGCTCCCCCATTTTCAATTGCATTTTCTTTGGTGAACCATCAGGACGTTTAATACATAGCATTTGAGTCTGCAGTGGCTGGTTCTCAGTCAGAAGATTACTACTTGATCTCTTCTTGGTAAGGAGTAGAATGCTTCCGTTATGTCAGATTCTGTGTGCTCTATACTCCATTTTTTCATTGAAGCTATTTTGTACTATTGCTTTTATCTCTTCAACTGTTTCCCTGTCTTCAATTTGAATGTTGCGTCCTCCTCCTTCGACAAGCTTATTTGCCTTCTCATTTCCATACATCTTGCAGTGGGCAGGAATCCATCGTACTTCCTTGTTTTTTAATTCTTCTTTCTCTTTGTCGCTCCTTGCGGAACATGGAGCCAGCACTGTAGTTCTTCCCAGGAAGCCTGCACCAACTCTTTTACGCTCCTTACCGAGTATGTAGCCAGCATTGCAACATGTCCTCATGATGCCTACACCACATGTCCTCATGATGCCTACACCACATGTCCTCATGATGCCTACACCAAGCATTCGCATGTACTTGCAGAAAGTTCGTTTCCATTAATTCTTCTGAACCACTGTTTCATTCGGTGTTCTTATTGTTCCTTAGGGCAATTAAGACTTATAGGGAATATGTGGTTTCTTCGGGAACTTAAGACTAATAGGGAATGTGTGGTTCATTAGGGCAGTTCAGAGTAATAGGGAATCTGTGGTTCCTTGGGACAGTTCAGGGTAATAGGGAATATGTGGTTCCTTAGGGCAGTTCAGAGTAATAGGGAATCTGTGAGGAACACTATATTGATTTCGTCATTATCTCCGCTTTTTTCCGCGATGGTTGTTGCATTTGTGTCTAGCCCTTAGCAACGTGCTTATAAAAAAAAACTAATGTACTGACAGCGCAGACCAATTTATTTTTAATGAGGGAAAGACGTAATCAATCAAAGCGTTAATGTCCTTAAGATTGGCGATTTTCTTCAGACAGCTGATCTCTATTTTTTTCAGTCCTCACGACTTTCACTTACCTCTGTAGAACCTAAACCATTTTTTGTAAATTTGCTGAGGTAAACCAAACACTAAACTATCTAATGGACAATAAAAGGTCGAATATTTCTTCCACAACCCCCCCTTCCTTTTCAGAGTCCCGCCTACTTCATGAGAAACATAACATTGGGTATTATGTTATGACACCCGTGTGTTACCGGGGCCCGAAAGGGGAGCAAAGAATAGTAACACTGTACCCTACCAGGCATGTCGTAAAAAGCGACTAAGGAGGGTTGGGCATGGGGCTGGTTACCCCATCCCGTAAAACACTTTTTACCACAAAAACTGCAACAAACATGGACAAGACAAATAAAGAATATAAATCAACTCAGCCGCCCAAGACAGAAGAAGGTCCTCTGGAAAGGAGGCGCAAGAACCAAACTAGAGAAAGCTGAAAGGAGTCTGGGTTGCCGACTAAAATGATAAGGAAAACATGGAAAGAACTTGAGCGGATGGCACAGGACAGGAAGACTTGGCATGTGTTTGTTGAAGGCCTATGCTCCTTGGGGAGCTAAAAGGTATTGAGTGATTATGTGATGAGGGATAAGCAGTTGATCGGTAACAGTTGAGTACATTTTCTAAAATAAGTGATACGATATTTCCTAACTATGAAACATATGGGGTTGGACAAGATATTTTTGTCCATTAATTTAAAAATAAAATAAATAAATGGGTCCTAAATTGGAAACCAGTATACGATATTTCGCACGAACTGAACATTGGCCCACAGAGACGCACATCCACACAAAGCTGTTTGGGAGTCTTGAAGAACTTTCAACCACAGCAACATACATCCAGAGAACCGGACTTCTTGTGTAGACATTTCTAAACAACAGCGAACGAGAAGAAGAAGAAGAAGATATTTCGCACTACAGGTACTCAATACAACAACAAAGATAGTAAACGACTGCCTAACCACAAGCAGGGTCGGCCTTAGGGATATTAAATGTAGTTAGAGGTCTCAGTCTCCTCCTCCGCGTGCAGTACTATATGCTATTTCATGCTGCTGAGTTGGATCACACTGTAATTTTCGCAAGTGATGTTTACTGTAGCATTTTACACACATACACACACGCGAGCGCGCGCGCACGCACGCACGCACTCACATACACAAAACCATTTCAATGTTTTTTTTAAATATTTTATTGTAGATAATTTTGTTCATTATTCATGAAGAATTCCAGCGGGAGCCGCGCTAGCGTAGTGGTTACAACACCGCTCTGGCGACCGGGTGATGCAGGATCAAACCCGGGCGACGGCATTTGAGGATTTTTCGTCGACCGGGATTTGGACTGCATTAACTCGAGACCTGGCGAGTACATTTGAAGAAGTGTCATCGACCAGGGATTGGCGGCTCCTGAGCCGACCCAGCTCTAATGGGTACTTCCGAAATCGGCGAGTATCTGCCTGAATGGCGAGGGACACCTGTCTCTGTACAAGAAAAAAAGGGATACTCACGTAAAATCAATGTCAGGTTAGAAATTAAGAATAACCTGAGAATTCGCCTCGAGTATTAGCGGGCGTACGAGAAAAAAAAAAAAAATGAAGAATTCCACATGGGCTGTTTTTTAAGGAAAAATAAAGGAATAATATAGACATATAGGAAAACGACAAATTTTATGTAAACAAATAATTTTTTACATTGAAATTTTTCCCATTTAATTTTTCTTATTCTTGTAAAATTGTAATGATTTTATTTATGTTATAAATGTCGGCGCCTCACTCAAGTCAGACCCCGATGCGGCTGCACTGCCCAAGAGCCGGCCCTGACCACTTCAGTGACAGCAAAGGTCGCCAGTGTTGGCTTTAATCGGTGTTACCAGCGTGAATTTTGAAGAAAAAAAAACCTAGATGGCACCTTAAAAAACACATAGATAAATATAGATTTTGAATTTTGGGCTAATTTAGAGCGACGTGGGCTACTTAATGCGGAATTTTTTTTTTTTTTTTTTTGGGGGGGGGGGGGGGGGGGTGTTTCTTGTTGTTGCTACTTTGGGCGAAAACCGAAAGTTGATCATCTAATGAAGGAAAATGACACATAGACGGGACCCAAATAAAGACCTAGATCTAGTTGAATCCACCCTAGAAGTGGCAGCGCTGTAATTAACCGGCCTGTTTGTACACGCGGAATAACACATAAATGATACCAGTGACTTGTGCAGCGGTTTTGTCTGAACGAGGTCTTCGTGTAGCTAGGCGCAGGTCTTGTAAAAGCGGAACGGTTTTGTAAGAAGAGGAAACCACTGGTGGGGGGAGGGGGGGGGAGAGGAGTATTTAACTCAATCCTAGTCAAGGTCGCACGACGTGCAGTGTGTACCAACGAGATTGACCCACTAGACAGGGACTAAGTGTTCGGGTTGTGAGCTTGATATGAGTTGGGTTGGCTGGAAATCTAAGCGAATTTCGTGTAAATAGTGACCTGTGTAATAATATGCAGTAAACAACGTGCCATGGTCGTGACGTTTGGCCATAGTCTGCGTACGTACGCACGCGCGCGCACATATACACACAGTCATGCGCACATCCATACCACTCTCACTCGACACTCCCACACGCTTCACAAACAGAAAGAGTGGTAACATATCAGTCATTAAGATCTTTCTTCGCTTACAAAACGTCACGTATTTTTATCTATCTATCTATCTATCTATCTATCTATCTATCTATCTATCTATCTATCTATCTATCTATCTATCTATCTATCTATCTATCTATCTATCTATCTATCTATCTATCTATCTATTTCTGTCTGTCTGTCTGTCTGTCTGTGTGCACGGTCCGCCTCCCGTACGTTTGTCTATCTGTGGTTCCTTCGCCCGTATATTTGTATGTCTATATGCTCGCTCCTTCGCCCACCCCCCGTCTCTGTCCTTGTGCTCCTCCTTCGCATGCCCATTTGTCTCTCTGTCCCTGTGCTCCTTCCTTCACCCGTCCGTTTGCCTGTGTGCTTTGTTCCATCTCTTGCTGGTCCGTATGTTTGCCTATTGCTTCTTCTTGGGTCTGTCCGTTTGTCTGTCTGGCTGTCTATCTTTGTGCTCCTTCCTTCGCTCGCCCATTTTTCTGTCTGTCCTTTTGCTCATTTCTTCGTCCGTTTGTCTGATCGTCCGTCTGTCTGGTCGTTCATTCGCCCGTCCGTCTGTATCTTCTTTATGCTCCTTTCTTCGTCCGTTCGTTTGTCTTTGTGTCTGTGTGCTTGTTCCTTCGCCCGTGCGTTTGTCATTTTGTCTGTCTGTCCAAATGGCTGTGCTCGAACGTCTTCGCCCGTCCGTTTGTCTGTCTATTGTTACGTCTGCCATCATGTCTAAACAGTTTTGCTCGTGTGACACTGTGTATCACTTGTCTTAAATAGCTCTACTGTCCTATAATGTGTGTCACACCCCGCTGCGCACAACCTAGTTTCTCAGTGGGTTCATATGTCTTCATACTCGTCGATCACACGCCGCTTACCAGTTACCAAGATATTGTGTCGTGTGACCTTTTTAATATAGACAACTTACACACCGTACCGTGGCCATTACCGGGTGGTTGTTCAGTTCTCAGCGTCGGCGACACAGCGTAACTAGCTAGTGTTAGACACAGTGGTCTAACAAGGACCAGCCTTTTTCAGGGGTTCCTGCTAGATGATAAAAAGGTAAAAGTAGTCCCATAGCAGATTCTGCTGTAGAGGAGTGAAGTGTTAGAGACTTCATTATACTGGGTCCAGCATCGAGAGATGGGGTAATCAGTTCTCTTCTTCGCTACCGGACACTCTGCCCTAACTAGCTTAATCTAGCTTAATCAACTTTATGGGTCCTGAACTCTTATTGCCGAGGTGCCAAAATCACTGTCAGTCCGTCCCCGCTAGTGGTCCTTTTCACTGTTCAATATTTATCAACGCTGCATGTGCTAGCATTACTTTTCAGGAATAGCCCTTTTCAGGGCTTCACCGTGCCAGCTGATAGATACTAGTAGACCGTTGCAGGGCTTAGTATTTATCAACACTTAACTTGAGTTGGCAGAGTTCACTTATGTTTGAATGGCATTTGTGCCCTGATACAACCGACGGACTTCGGTCTGGATTGAGAGCAGCGTGCCTCGACAGAAGAAGGCAAACACTCCAACTATAAAAAGTAGTGTACAGTGTGAGGCGAAGGGAACCCACCAATGTTGTGAAGCTTTTTATTTGTTTGTTTGTTCCTTCTTTCTAACCACAAGGATTTGAGTATTCACTCTTTACCCTTGTATATATGGGGGTGGATTAAAGAGGTTCCTAGCAAATAAAGAAGGTATCCTCAGCTCAACACTGGTAGAGTTCATAAAACATACCATGCCCACTAATTGACGGGCGATTGTCACAGGGTTTGCCTCCCCTTTGCTCTGCAGTAGTGGTCCACCAGTGGCCAAAACTCAAGAGTATCTAAAATTAGTCGTCAAAGGTGTCTACCTTCGCACAAGATTACTCTTGGCAGAGTTGTAGATAGAAGGATAGAGACGCTTCTATCTCAAGGTACTGTTCACAAACTAATTCAGAAGTCAAGAACAATGCTGCATAGGGCAGAGCACTATTAAATTATATCTGATCCGTCACCTTTTGTGAAGTATTATGCAATGGTTTGGCTTGTTCGAGCCTCCAACTGGTTTAATCCAGCGAAATTCCTTTTATAAGTATTGCTGGCTCTATGGCTGTTACTATAGGTATATACGAGTATATATTAAAGATTATCGATCATACATGCGCTCTCATATCTATAAGAACTGAATCAACTATGAATTTATAAAATAACATATAACAAATTAAATAATCAATTAGTCTTTAACAAATTTAAATAAATTTGGATGAAGATGATTTTATGAGGTTTTTTAAAACGTGAATTGTGACATGTCTGTACATATTAAACTATATGCTCACAATTTACCCCAATGGGATATACAAACTCCTGACACAGTAGAATTGACACAGCAACTTTTATTAGATGCTTCGAACACTTGGTCGGGACCCAAGACGCATCAAAAGTGAGGAATGCAGTAAGCGACCCATAGCTTGACTGCCTGCGTCAGGGTCTGCGAACCAGAGCTGACCAAGACCCTACTCCGCCTCCACGTGGTGGTCCTGGGAACAGGCTGCATAACTGCAGTCTGGCTGAGGAGTAGGGATCGAAGAGGGAAGGCAAACCCGGTCCCAAAAAATGCCGTGCGGAAGTCGGATGTGTCGGCCGAAAGGCGCAAATACCGCAGCTTCGCTGTAAACGGATACAACGCAACCAACGTCCTTTTCAGGACGAACGAGGAAGAAGAAGAACAATTGGTCGGGGAAATTTTAATATTCCTCTTATGACGGGTACTCTGATTCCTTAAGTTTCCAGTCTTTGTATTTAAAATTGCGGGTAATCTTTTAAGTTATAAAGACGCCCAAAGACTTTGATCTGTCACTATTAATTCTGGAGTACCGTGTCCGATCCTTCTCTTTGGCTACTGGGAGTTGCTAATTTGACGTTGCGATGCAGTCTGATTTGTGTCTCCGATTTCGCTAGATTATATTTCCACTTCTCAGTTCAAGTCCCAGATTGTACTTGTAGACCAACTTGCCAATGAAAGCCAACGTCTATTCCGGCTCTCAGATTAAACCAATGGAAAGCTCTTTAGAACTATGTGGGTCGTGGTGTTAAATCCTTACTATCCCCCGCATGTTTTAAAATGTAAAATTTTAAACTTTAAACTCGTGACCTCTTTCAAATATGGCAGTAATACTTCCGATTGTATTTGTACAAACTTACAAACACATCGGTGAACCTATTTCCTGACTAATACTTTCCGCCCATATTGTCTCATCTGACAGGTTATCTGTAATATTGATACAGAGATGGTCCAGCGGAAGCGATTACATATATCACCTGTTTTTACGCGTGCATCTCCCAGGCGGATTTCTTTCCGTCGATCGGGCGACACCACCTGTGTCAACAATGACCGTATCTATCAAAGGTGGCCAGACGACTTAAGTGATAAAGTATTATCTGCTGACCTGTTGTTAAAGACTTTATATTCATTGAGGGTTAGATAAATATGAGCCGTGCACATGAGCACATCAATTATATATTTTTGTAATGTTATTTGCGTACGACCATGCGCCAGTATTAAACTAGGCATGGCGTGGTATGACGCAGTGATTTGTTGCTATACGGCAACGTACTTGAGGCAGATCCGCATAACTATCGTCGTGAATAGACGTGATTGATTATTGTGTTCTTACCCAAGTCTAGGGAAGACACTGTTATGAAGTAATTATGATCATCTGAAAGATGAATATGCTCTTCTTGAGCCAAGAAGCTTTTATTGTGATTATTTAGCCAGAAAACGGCTCGTTTTAAGTATCTCGCCTCCGATACTTAGTCTCCTGTAACGTTATTGCAGAGCTTCAGCTCGACCAGATGTCAAGCTGCTAGTGCGTCCCGCTAACGCTAGGAGTTTATTGGGATCGTATATATATATATATATATATATATATATATATATATATATATATATATATATATATATATATATATATATATATATATATATATATATATATATATATATATATATGCTCAAAGTTTTAACATGGTCGTTTTTGTAAACCCATGCATCTTACCAATACGTTGCCGTAGAGCTTCCGCTAATCCTGATGTGGCAGCGGTTTGTGCGGTCGGTCAACATCTGTGGTGATCGTAATATTCTATGTACAGTTTTTGCCATGATCATGCTGTTGAATATTGTCTGAACTATTGTAAAATATCGTCATGAATAAAATATCTTGTCGTCACCACGAGTACAGCTTTTATCCATTGCCAGTTGGTTATGCTGTATTGATCCATCCTCCAGAGTTACCGGGTTCCATCATTATTAAACAGATCATCAACATATGCCAAAGAAACGGCGCACAAGGTATTCGCGTCATTCAGAAATACGTCAGCCACATTAGTAAGCCCGACCGATCAGACAACATAAGATACGAAAACCCAACGGTAACACCTGTCTAATTAGCCTTGTCATACTACGATTCACCTGGCGAAACGTAAACAAGTCTAGGGAGCGGTCAGAGCAAAAAATGTAAGTGCATAAAATATGCAAAATAATAGGACGATCGGTGAGGAAAATGAAGAAATGAAGTGACACTGCTGGAGAGAACGAAAGGTATGAAAAGTGCACTACTGATTTTGTCACAGTGATGCAATGCCACAAGTTTAATTGACCTCTATCCTTGAGGGTATTGACTGTTGTGAAGTTAGGTGCAATTCATATTTTATCATTAATAGCGTCATTGGGATATATACCCCATTAACTTTAGCTATATTAAAATGTCGACTAGCCAGATATGTCGCAGCTGGGTTCATTGTGGAGCACGAACCCCCGCCTTCCGCTTGTTAGCCACTCCACCACTTTTGTAATATTCCATAACAGTTGTTTCAGTATAGCTTTAAGAATCATAACCGCATTAATGAGTGTCCCTGTGGTACGATCGTGCGTAAACGCTCCGAACATCATTTGTAACAGGTGATAACTCCCTGTCATTCATAAGCGACTGAATGCAAATTTAATATTAAAGGCCCATCCAGTGGAGAAGCATAGAACTGCATGACACAAGGAAAGGCAGAGTTCGAAAATTTACTGAAAGATATGAATAAAATAAACAACAGTTCTTTAGTGTTACTTACATGAAACGAGATGGCTTGAAGCAGGTTTATGTCTAACAAATACAAAACAATGTATTCAGAAAGAATAAGTATGATATAGAAGTCCGTAAAAACATTGGGTGAGAAAGATCTAAGTATTAAATAGATTATAATGTGTCATATCCTAGTTAAACTAAACAAATTCCTTTTAAAACACTGATAACAGTTTTGTACAACGTACAAAAACCCCAAAAACTTGCAGAGTTCAGAAGATTGCACTGATAAAATCCAAACGAAATTTAAAAAAAAAAAAACTTTGCCTCAATATAATTCTTACAAGAGAAAATATGTTACTTCGTACATTGCCGTATCGACTGGAGTAGGCGATCAAATTTCTCCTCAGTTTCATGTCTCTATAGTGCAGATGCTGTCTTTAAACAGTAAATATTAATCAGAACATCCAAGCTTTCACGCACATCCACACACCTCTTTTACATCTTAACAAGTATTAAGAACATACAGTTTTAGGACAAAGAAAAAAAACACCCACAGATTGGACATTTTCATTTACTTTATTTTACAATAATTGCACAGACGGGATAATGCCATAAGCACACGTTTGCAATTAAACACATATGCAATTATAGATAATACTATATATCCTAATCATAACCTGTCATAGGTTGAACGGGATAAATTAAATTATCTTTTTGCTATCTCTATTTTTTTCCCCCATTTAGTCTTACTATGTATTGTAATTTTCTTCTTCTAACATGCCCAAAGACAGAATACTGCTTCCTTCTAATGCGATTAATAAGCGTCCTTTGCACACTAGCTTTTTTCAGGACATCACCATTACTTTTCAACAGTTGTCCATGATATTGTACTGTTATCTGCCAACACTGTAGTCTGATGATGATATGATCAGACAACAGCTGGGAAAAGGCTATTTCAGAATAGAAGAACCTTACTGTGCAGGATGTCTTCAAGACAATAATATAGAACATTTCTTGTTAAAATGTAAGAGGTATGAACAAATGAGAATACCAATATTAGATTATTTGCAAGCATCAAACTTACCTATAAATATAGAAGAGGTGTTAAGAATAAATAGACCTAGGGAACTGCATAATATAGTCAAACAACATTTAACACGAACAAATGTTAATATATAGTGGTTGGGAATGTGAAAGTCTGATGCTGCTCTTTTTTTTCTCTCTAACCAGCGGCACTCGAGCTTTCCAGCTCTTTTGGCCCAATGACATGTCATTGCGAGGCTGGGGGGTCAGTGGACTTTCCTTCCAACCCGGTCAGGAGCTTCGCTCCTTCCCATCCACACGGGATTTATGTGCAGGAGCCGTTCAGGTTGTTCAGTCAAATTTCCGGTCGTAAACATTCCATCAAACGCTGACGCCCGGGTTTGAACCATGAAAATCTGGTCGCCAGTACAACGCCGTAGCCATTACACCAGCGCGGCTCCCAATGCTGCTCTTACAATGCATATGACTTTTAAAAGATGAAAGTCAATTAAATATCTGTTAGAGTCAGTTATATAACTGGAACCGCCAGACCTTTACACCCCTCCACTTTAATATTATTCTTGTTCAGAGTTTCTTCTTGATTTTGTTGGGTTTTTTTTTTTTTTTTTTTATTAAAAAAAAATTATTTAACGTATAAGCATAATTGTAACGGGCTGATCACCCGTTTGCCAGTCACTTCGATTACGGAAACAACAGCAAATGGATTGATTTGCCATTGCCCTAAAGACGCCACTAGGCGTGATGGGAAATAATGGCAAAGAAAACCTATCTGCTGTTGCCCTAAGACGCCATTAGGCGTAATGGCCACTGACTGCTTTGACGGTCGGTGGCTAAGGACGGAAGAAGAAGAAGAAGAAGCATAATTGTGATTGTCCCTATTTACAATGATTTGATATATGTGATGCCACTTTCTCATATCGGCGGTTGTTCATATTATTTGGAATTGAAAACAATATATATCCTAATTATAACCCATAAGAGGTTGAACGAAAAATTTTTTTTTTCATTAATTTAAAAAAAAAATGATATTGTATTATTAACATTCTTCTGTGACCTTCAGGGCTGTTTTATTTTTAATGTTTTACTTCCGTGTGCGGAAAATAAATTGTTTGTCCTTTATAATTGCCAGACTCCCATACAGTCTGTATCAGTTAACTTCATAGTTGTACCGAGATTATATGATATAATTTTGGAGTTAATTTGTTTGGTATGACTTTTAGCATTACATTATTTTGATCAGATATGGAGGATTAGATTTAGATATATTGTTGTGTATATTTAACGCTGTTGTAATAATTATGGCATAGCGCCAACACATTCCTGCAAACTAGCCTAGTTTTGTATATGTCTGCACACTCTATGCATACACGCTATATGGTGCACACATATGTGCTTTAGTGTTCAATTTCTTATATTTGTCTTTTTTTTTTATTCAACAGGACAGGTCAAATAAAAGGAATAACCAGATTGACGTATGCCCTACATTTTGACCTGACAGTTATAGAAATCCTCATCAAATAGGTCAACTCGTCTTAGTTGACGGATATCCGTCGTTTTACACCCATAGGAAAATAAAATACTACGCGTCGCCATATAGCACGCCGCAAGTTTTATTTATATGACATTATCACATTTATTAGGATTGTGCTTAAAATTTACAATAAGTAGCATGTATTTCAGTAATAATATATATACAAGATCAAATTTTTGTAAAAAAAATATTTATTTTTAATATTTGGAACTACTTTCAAACTGCCCTGCTGGAAGAAGCCGCCATAGACCTCTGTGGCAGGTCGTGAACAGATCAGAGAAGATGTGATCCTTGTCAGGCGAACATTTAATTCTTTTTGAACTATTACATTCATATTTATGTTTTATTTGGATTACATTCGTGGTAGCAACATCGTTTTCTGCCATTTATCGATTTAAATGGAGTGTGTTATGAAAACAAGACCATTTAAAGGACTTCAATTACAAGTGTTGGCGCGGCTTGATTCGACTGTTTTGACTGTGAACTCGAGGCTATATAGGCCTAGCAAATGTTCTATCGCTGATAGAATAGCCTAGATGTTTTGACTTAAAACAAAACTTGAAATTTCCGCAGCTTTAATTCGATTCTCTGCTGTACAATATTAATGTCGTGTTATAAATCTCAAACAGATTTAGCACGGCATAGGAAATTCAACAATGAGTAAGTCGTATGTGAAAAAGGCTGTGAATGGCGAAGCTACAGAAGAACGTAAGAAGTCTCCGTCTCGTTCAAAACGTCAACCTCAGAATCACCATCATCAAGATGTTGACACTAATATCAGACTTAAGAAGTCAGACAGATCAGAAAAGACAGAGGTAATTGTTGACAAAAACAAAAAACAGTTGGCTAACGAACAACTGAATGAAGTGAAAGATTTGTCAAGTTCTTTAGTGCGTCCTCGTTCAGCGGTAACAAGGAGGTGTGTTTCCGATAGTATTTCGGTTAGTGCGGTTAATTCAGAACTGGACCTGCATTCTACAACTGCCAAAAAGAGTATAGGAAGAACAACGTATAAATTAACCCCATTAGTTCCTACTTCAATTCCATCCAAACAGAGTGTCTCTGCTATTCGAGTCGGTATTGAAGAACAAAGTAAGTTGGATAAAGAAACAAAGTTAGGAATCGGTGATAATTCAGGTTTGGATAGTAAGTCTTGTGGGAAAGACAAAAAGTGTAATAATTCGAAATCTCCTCATAGAAAACCAGACCCTATCAACAGAACTATGCAAGGAAGTAAAAGCAGTTCGCCTCAGGCTGTGACTAGTAATGATACAAAAGATGTCAGTGATGTACCCCACAATTTGGATTCAAAATTTCAAAATTCTACGTCTGTGGAAAATAATGTTAAAAGTATACAGAATGTGCCCACAAACGCTAAAACAGAGCAGAGTGACGCTGTAAGTGTAAAAACTGATCCTGTGATAAAGACAATTGATGTTGGAGATGTCAAAGATGTAAATGCAGTAGAACCTAAAGGAGAGGCTAGTGGTGTACAGAATGGAAAAGAGTATGAAGAGAGTGAATCAGTCATAGATTCACATAAAAATCTGCCAGTAGCCAGTACTTCTGCAAAAGAAACAGAATTAGATCATGAGGCAAAGTTAAAGAAGAAGGATGAAGATGTTAAGCAGTCACGAATGTCCCCTGACCACCGCTTTATGAAGTTGGATGAAGAGGTTGGCAGAGGGTCTTTCAAAACAGTCCACAGAGGCTTAGAGATTGATACAGGTGTACACATAGCTTGGTGTGAGCTACAGGTAAGTGAATGTTGAAATTTTGAAATGTAGGCTACATCTGCATTTTTCTGATTTTATTTTCACATTCTTCTTCCTTTTTTTTTTTTAAATTATACTGTAGGCCCTATCCTTCTCAGTTCTTGTTTAAGCTCTTCGCTCAACTTTTTCTAAGCCGTACGTGTCCAGTTGTTTTTATGTTTGTCTGTTATCTTCTATTACTGTTAAAAACTTGCTGTGCATTTAAATTTTTTGTAGGATTACCATCCGTTTTTCTGAACAAGACTAGCTAAATTTTAGCACTCTGGAGATTCATTAGATGCTAATTGCCTGTTGGTACACATATTTAGATTAGAATTCAGACTTCCATTGCTGCTTGTTATTTAAAAACAAGTAAACCTGTTTTTTTTTGTGTGTCATTTCTTTCCATTGTCAAGAAATGTAATTAACATAAATGCATGAAATGCAAAAAAAGTAATCTCGTATTAGCAGTTTGTTACAGCAAATAACTATCTGCCATTTATAAGTTGAGAAATCATTAATTACACACAATTATAAATATTTATTGATCATATCAGCATTTATAAAGCACATTTAATTACTTAAAGCCTGAAATAATTTAGCAAATTTTAAAAAAAATTGCTCATCACTCACATGAGTCAAAAGGTACAATTTGGCTTCTTGATAGTTAAAAAAAAAAATTTAAGCCACATTTTTGTTATTTCAGTAGAAATATTCAGATAATTATAATGAAGTCTGGCCTATATCTTAATTAGAGATGAAAGGTATTTGCTAACGTTTATCTTCTTAGTCATATAGAAGTGACTTGTATTGTAAACATGATTCTGAAAATCTATGTACAAAGAAAGTTATATTGTTATGTATTTCAGGACAAGCGTTGGAGTAAAAATGACCGAAAGAGGTTTAAGGAAGAGGCAGAGATGCTTAAAGAGCTGCAGCATCCAAACATTTTGAGATTCTTTGACTATTGGGAAGAGGAAGGGACACACCGACAAAAGATAATTGTTCTCATTACAGAACTCATGACGTCAGGCACCCTTAAAACGTAAATGTTTTAATGTCTTAATATTTTAGTGTTGAAGTAGAATATTGAAAATGGTGTACTAACGAGTAAAGTTAACAGCTTTGTACACTTTTGTTTGCGTTATGTAGTGTGTGAAATGTTTATCATGTCAAATAATAATCATATAGCGTTGAAAAAGCATTTTTTAGAACACATATCTCCAGTTATTAATTGGTATAGTTAAATAGCCAAGACAACTAAAACAACATTCTGTTTTGAGTTTTTAAAATCAGTTGATAAACAGATTACGTATCAAATCAGCAGTTGTAGACTATTATGGACAATAAGGGATTTCCAAACCACTTTATACAACTCGTCGCACTGCTGTATCAAGAACAAAAGGCAGCCGTAAGAATGGATGGAGAAACATCAGAATGGTTTGAAGTACAGAAAGGAGTAAGACGACGCTGGACCCTTTCCTGTTTAACATTTATGCAGAGAATATTATGAGAAACGTAAGAGATGACCAAGAACACACAGAGTTTGACCAATTTAACATCGGCTAGTACCAGATCCCAGAAATCAGATATGCTGACGACACATTCCTCCTATAGACCAACCCAGAAGGACTTGAACAATTAATTCTGTCAACCAAAAAACACAGCAAGGCCCAGAATCTATACCTAAACACCAAGAAGACCAAAGTATTGACAACAGACAAAGTAAAGATCAAACCAGAAATTGAAATTGATAACGAAGAACTGGAAGGTGTTAATGAATTAGAATACTTAGGATCAGTCATCAACAGCCCTGGCGACTGTGCAGTAGAAATTAAAAGAAGACTTGCAATTGCCTCACATAAACTAATACAGATGAAAAATCTATGGCAAGGCACAAGCAAAGAAATAAATATATTCCCAGTAGCAACCTACGGCTTTGAGACATGAACACTCAATAAAACAGTTGCAAAAAAGATTACATCATTCGAAATGAAATGCTACAGAAGGATGTTGAGAATACCCTGGACAGAAAAAAAGACCAACAGAGAAGTACTGCACTCACTAAATGTAGAGGAAAATTGGCTCCTAAATACCATCGCAATAAGGAAGCTGAAATTTTTAGGTCATATAAAAAGACTTAATAGCCTGGAAAAATTAGTAATGGAAGGCATGGTCCCTGGAAAAAGGGGAAGGGGACGACCTAGACGACGGTGGATCCAGGACATCACAGAGAGTCTGAACTTGTCTTTGGATGATGCAGGTCGACTTGCCCAGAATCGTGATGTGTTCAGAGCAGCTGTAATGGAGACAACATTCTGGAGAGAATACGTCACATGATGATGATGATAAACAGAGAAGTTATGGACATTTTTTGCGTTTAAAGAAAGAGGTGAAAAAAGAAATCTGGTGTTACATTTTTATGTACTGAAATTTCAAAGTTTTTTATTTTTTTAAAAATTCATTAAAACTTCCATTTCAATGCTTTCTAAATGAAAATTGGCACAGTAAAGTACTTTGAGGTGGCAAATCAGTTCGCATTTTTGTTCATACGTAATAAGCTAATTTGCATTATAAATTCTCAATTTTTAAATGTTCAAGAGTTTTAAAAATGCATTTTTACCATGTCAGGAACCATGTAAAAGCATCAAGAAACTTAATAGAGACATGTATTTTAATTAACGCAATACTTCTGCTGTAGTTACTGACAAAATTGTGAATAAAATGAGGCATTGAAAATTACCATGGCATACATATTTAATAAGCTAATTTGCATAATTTATTCACAATAGAAAATGTTTACTCAGCATGCAAATCATCATGTATGAAAACATAACTGATACTTCATTGAAACATGTATTTTAAGTTATAAAATCCTAAAAGGACATCAGCCATGCAGGAAAAGCTTTGTACTGCATTTCATCTCAATACCTTCATTGGCTAGAACGTCATTTCTCCACTCATTCAACAGCTGATTGGTTTTTTTTCTTACTGACAGCTCTATCATTCATAAAATAGACCAAGCTTTGAACATTTGTTGTTAGAAACTTGGCAGGATGTCATTAATGTTCTTGAAGGTCCTTGATTTTGCCTGCAGACTTATAACTAATAGCTTGCCCTGTCTCACTGGCAACTCTTGAAAGTCCAAGAAAGAAGTCCTTATATTTCCTCATATTAAAATCCTGATTGCAAGTGTACAAGGTGTATAACTTATCACTCGTCAAATTTCCCTGTTCTTATCTTACAATTCATATCAGCAGTTTCTGTAGTAAAGTATAATCTGAATTCTGAAAGGCTTCCAGATTTCAGTTCATCTGCATTGATAGTTTAATTTTGGCTAAATTTTCAAAGTGGCAGGTATGGGAAAAGTCTACATAAACCTATTGTGTACTCATTCCTTGTTATTTTCATATACGATACAAAGTGGTTTTTTTATGTGTTTAATGTACATATTCTGCAGTAAGGTGTATGCAGTAACCTTTGTCCCTGGGTACAGGAGACAGATTGCATTAACATTACTAAAGAATAGTAATTGTCTTATATAATGTTCTTACATTGCAATTGTTGTTGCTCTTGCCACCAATGCCAAGGTAAAAAATCTTGGCATTAGCCACATTGTAGATCTAGGCTTTTCTGCCATTCTGAAACATGTTGAGTTGAAGTCATGAGCTCAAGTTTCTCCAGCTTGGCTTGCATTTAAAGGATCATCACATCTGGTCCTTCTTCTTCCTCTGTCGTCCTGAAAAGGACGTTGGTTGCGTTGTGTCCGTTTACAGCAAAGCTGCGATACTTGTGCCTTTCGGCCGACACATCTGACTTCAGCACTGCATTTTTTGGGACCGGGTTTGCCTTCCCACTTCCAATCCCTACTCTCAGCCAGACTGTAGCCCAAGTTAGGAGAAAGAAGCACATGGGATACTGTGCATTCTCTGCCATCTGAGGGCACTCTCCAGACATGCAGAGCTAAATACTGTGCTCTGATTCTGGGCTCACCCAAGGAATTGTCACGTCTGAGAGCCACTTCTCAGCTTCCCCTGCTTATCATGGGTCCATAGTGAGATCCTCATGCCAACCAGGTAAACGCCAGTTACATCTGGGGCTCAAGTGACTCCTCCAAGCTTAGTGTGCAGTGCTGGGTTCTCAACATGTTTCCCCACAAGGGGAGCTCTGGAAGTGTTTGGATTATTTCAAGAGTCAATGAAGGTAATTAACCTCATAGACAGAGGTTCACTTCCACATCTGTATGCTGTAGCATTGTTTTTAGCTGGTGGTCATATACGGATGACTCTGATATGCCTCCATGCATATTGGTGTCATAAGCTCCAGGTTCTTCCCTGGCTTGGCATACATTTAAAGGACCATATATTGTGAATTATATAACATAGCTGTGTTATCTCTTTTAAATATGTTTAAAAACTGCTTTTGATATTCTGAATTTTAAAAACTCTTTCAGGTATCTAGGACGTTTTAAGAAATTGAACCTAAAAGTTCTTAAAAACTGGTGCAGACAGATCCTTAAGGGCTTACAGTATCTCCACACAAGAACTCCACCAATCATCCACAGGGACTTAAAATGTGACAATATCTTCATTACTGGGACTACAGGTTCTGTCAAGATTGGTGATATGGGATTGGCAACTCTTAAAAGTAATTCATTTGCAAAGAGTGTTATAGGTAAGCATGATGTATGTTGTGAACATGCAGTTTTACATGCTAATAATATTTTTATTTGCATTCATTGATATTTATCTCCTAAGGTATTTTGCAGTGTCAATTCTTTCTAGTTCACCTTTTTCATAATTTTTTCTCACACCTCATAACCATTCTCAGACATGTAATTTATGAATGTTTTTTTCTTTGAAATGAATTGAGTAAACGGCAATCATGTTTTATTTTCTGTTCAAGTGAGTATAACTGCACTTATGCTTACTTATTTCTTACTTGAGAGTTTACTTATTACTTGAGAGTTTACTTAATTTACAGCTTTCTTATTACTTGACAGACAGTTTACTTAATTGTCAGTTGACACAGACCAGAATTAGAGCCATTTGATGTATGAAATGTCTTCTCGACTAATACATTCAAAGCTGTGCAAAAGTTTTAACATTTTTGAATATATGTAACATTTTCATATCTTTTTGAAGAGACATTTTGAGCAATTTTCAGAAAATTTTGTGAAACGTTTCGCATGAGATCATCATATTTAAAAATAAGCATCAACATATCTGCACTGTGATCCAATTTCACATTGAAACACAACTCAGTTTAAATCACGTCATACCATAATATTAATTTTTTTTTCTCATTCCCACTTTCATTTCTATCTGCCTTTAGCATCTTTCTTTGGAGATTTTCTTGATTTATTGGTAATTGCACTGGACTGAAAGGTAGGTCCGTTCTTTTTCCAAATATTTTTTTAATGTGAATATTTGGGAAACTATGTATTGACCATTTGTGATGCATCCTGACAGAGCAAGGTGCTTGTCAAAGTACAGCTATGTGAAAAAAATGGGGTAGTTTGGCTAAAGATTTTTCTTAGCGTATCTCATTTGTAACAGTAAACCAAGCAAGTGGCTGAATGTGTTAGGGTGCATCACTACTATGCTCTTAAAAATTTTTTAATTATGGAAGTCCAGTGCTGTTACAACTAACCTTAGGCATCCACTCTTTCTCTTTCCCCCTCTAAGGCAGCAGGAGAGTACAAGGCGTCCTTTGTATTCTTTAAGGTACACCAGAGTTCATGGCACCAGAGATGTACGAGGAGCATTATGATGAGGCTGTTGATGTGTATGCCTTTGGGATGTGTATGCTTGAGATGGCATCCTCAGAGTACCCATACAAGGAATGCCACAACCCTGGTCAGATCTATCGCCGAGTCACAACTGTAAGCGCTTTTGATTTTTCCACATGGAATGGTATATTTATTCCAGTCTTTTTCATTTTATGTTACATCAAGGTTTAATTTCTATTTTTGATTAACCTTTCCATACAGATTGCTCTCCTCTCCTTTAGTGCATCGACTCACTAAAACATCAGTTCAGGTAACATTTTTCTTTTGTCACATTAAACTTCTAAAGTAAGTATGGTTTTCATTACTTTGGCCAGTGTCTTCATGAATTTCTTCTGTGATTTGAATGACTTAATTTTGTGCTTGTGAACTTATGATTGAACAATTTTTGTCATTTTTTTAAAAATGTTTCTTCTCAATAATAGGGTATATATCCAGAAGCTTTGGATAAAGTAAAGGATCCTGAGATCCATGGAATAATTGAAGGCTGTATAAGGACCAGAAAAGAAGATAGGTATGTCGTGTGTTGTTGTTTGTTTGTTTGTTATTTTTTTTTCTAATCAGATCAGTCTTATGTGCAGATATTAAAGGCTTGTGTGATATCTATGTGACAGGTTGTTTTTTTCCCACTCTTACAGACTGCCTTCTAACGCTCTTAGTTTTTTATTTTTACATGTATGACCTATCAACACCCAACGTCCCTTCACATCTTGTTCCACCGGAATTTGATCTTTTCCATCACTTGCACGTTGATGATCCCAACGTACCATTTTAATCGTCCTATTCTGTGCTAGTACTCATAATTAATGCCTGTTGCTTCTTTGATGGTTGAGAATTCTTATTTTTGTCATGGACTTGATATCTTTTGGTTTCCATATATTTCCCAACATAAATTCCACTTGCTTTCTGTATTCTTATTTAGATGCCACAGTCTGTTCCTCAAACTGCATCTGTTGCAGCCAAGATAAAATTTACAAGTCCACATCCTGTAGGCATGTTTCTCCAAGTGCGTTCTGGCTGTCATTCCTTCTCATAATCTTTGGATTTTCAGACCTAACTGCAGTGACATGTCATTCAGTTTTTTTTTCAGTTTGTCTTGCATCTGTTTCAGTTATAGGATGAAAGGAAAATGTCATAAGTGTTATCTAGATTGCTCTGGTGGTTGATTTTTATTTTGTCATAAGAAGAGAAATGACGACTCGAGGCAACCTTGCCACATTCCACATTCTGTAAGTTGTTCTTCATGTAGAACTCTTGTGTTCAGTGTCATCACATGTTGTTTTCCTTCATGTTTTTGTTTGCTGTCATATAACCATACTGTTTCTTTAAAAAAAGTTGGCTGTCTGTCTCAGGCTTCCCTCATCGCCATACAGTATTTCTCTCAGACGAGTTGGTGAAGGGTTGTCAGAGGGAGCCAACATACTTGGAGGGCAATTTCTACTTTGTGTCGGTCTTCACCACATGTCTGTCTATTCAATTTTTAATTTGTTAGTGATATTGAGTCTGCAGTGGCCGGCTTTCAGTCTGAAATTATAGCTTTATCTCTTCTTGGTAAGGATTGATTTGATTTTGTTGTATTTGACTGGGCATTTTTGGTGTCATTTTTCTTTGAAGTATTTTTGATTATTTTTTTCTTTGTCAGCTTTAATTTTGCTTACTTCTAAAGTATTTTTATCGGCCTAGGTGTTCTGTCTTTGTCTAAGCAAGATCTGGCAGAATGTTTGAAGATTTTGTTGGCTTTTTGTGCAAAGCAGTTTCTCTGAAGTCTATCCTGATCATATTCATGCGACTGCATATTTTTTGTATGTTGTAGTACTGTTTTGAGGCAATTGCCCAGGTATTCCATATTCCATTGCTGGTCTGACATTTCCTATATAGAGCAGTTGTAATATTTGAAAGTCTGTGCACCAGACTGTAAGGGGGATACAGAAAACATTTTATAGAGACCTTGTTTGGATGGCCAAGGACTGGAAGGCTTGGACAGCATTTGTTAAAGACCTATGCTCTAAGGGGAGCTGAAAGGTAATGAATTATTGTGACAAACAGAAATAGGAATAGAAAGGCCTGAATTGGAATGCATGACAGAAAGGCCTGAAGAGTCTTGTTGAAGGCCTTTGTTCACATAGAGCTTAAAGAAATGGAAATGAATTTTGAAAACTGTGCTACATGCTATGACTAATATTGTGCGATGTTTTCTTTGCTTTTTTAAACTTGAAGTAATGCTGTTTACCTCAATTAATGTCGCTTAAGTTATGTTTACTTCATTTCACAGACTGACGGTGAAAGAACTACTGGCTCATGATTTTTTTTTGGAAGACACAGGTTTATTGGTGGAGTTGCTAGGAACTGAAGATGAGCTGGTAGACGCACAGGTCATTCCACTTCGTTTGCGAGTAGTAGACCCTAAAAAGAGAAGGGACACGCATAAAGAAAATGAAGCTATCCAGTTTGAATTTGATCTGAGCAAGGATCAGGCAGAGGAGATTGCTTCAGATCTGGTAGGATTTTCTTCCACATTTGTTTTGCTGATTATATTTATAACTTAATTCCTTGTCCTAATAATGTAGGACAGGTTTTTTTTAAGACAGCCTTAATAATTAGTCTTGTTTTCCCCGCTCTTCATGGAGCATGGACCCACCTCTGCAGTTGGTCCCCTTGGAAGTTTGCACCAAAGCATTGATGCAGGAGGAGTTTCTGTAACAGTAAATGATGAGGTTGCCAGCCCCACCCACAACCTTTTATTAGTCACCTCTTATGACGTCTGAGGTTTTAAGCCCATAATAATTATCTTTTACGTTGCAGTTTTTATATTATTTTGTATTTGAGTTTCTCAAGCCTTAGTAGTAACCTGAATAGGATTAGGGCCTCCTGTTTTGGACTGAGCACCACTGTGAACAGTTTCAGGTACATAGGAAGAACAGGTTACATGCTTAACAACAACATGAATGAGATCCCTGGGAATCTCATTTGGAAAATTATTGGTAGTCAGAGATGCACACTTGAGGAAACATAGGCATGTGCACTATCGTAGATGGGGTTGAGTTGGCCATGTCCTCTGGGCTGTAGCCCCCTGGGGGAAAGCCAAAGAGAGGCTGACCGGAAACAATTTGACGGAGAACTGTGGAGGCAGAGATGCAAAGCATGAAACAGAGCTGGGGCTCTGCACGAAGGATGGCTGTCAACCAAGCAAGGTGGACGCAGTTTGTTGCTGCCCTACAAGACGCCAACGTGCATGATTGCCACTGTCTGTTTTGACAGTTGATGGCTAAGAACCAAAGAAGAAGAAAAGACCACAAGGAACCTGGTAGAAAATTAAAATTATCAGTGCATAATAAGAAAAGACAAGACTAAATGAAAGGCCATTACCAAGAAATGAAAGTAGAATCTCCTAAGGCAGCTTGGCTGTACTTTTATAACACTTTCTGACAGTGGCTAGAAACATTCTAACTAGAGTAATACTAGACACTGTAAAGAAGGATTTAGATGGAAAACTCGGTGAGCCTCATAGGCTGAACTGAAGAAGACGGTTGAAAATAGGAAGTGGTGCAAAGAAACATTTACATCAGTGTGTTCCACAGAGAACCAAAAGAATGATAAAATCATGTTGCCTTGTACAAAGCAGGTGTAGTGTGGTAAAATCAAAATGTCAGCTGGAATGGCATGTCTGCATACATTAAGCTCAGAGTGTCCCATCAATATTTATTTGCCCGATTAGCAGTAGATGACATAAGTTCTAAATTTCTGTGAGCTAAACTGACCTTTCTAAATTCTGATCACTATTCAATGATAAATTTGTGCTGCACTACTCAATAAACAAACACACCATTGCACATGGCATTAATTGAAAGGCACAAGCTTATGCCTGTGGGATTGGTGCAGACAGACAGTCTTTCTTACTTATTCTCATCCACAGGTTAAATCTGGTTTCTTACTGGATGATGACAAAAGGATTGTTGCTAAACAGATTAGAGACCGGATTCTGCCTTAGAACTTTTAAACATTTGCTTTAGCTTATGTGTGGGACATTTTCTGTTCTTGTCTGTTATATAATTTTAACTTGAATTGATTAAATTTGGAATCATAATTAGGTTTATCATATTTAAGCTATATAAAATAAATAGTTACATTATGTGTCCAATGCAGGCTGGTGGTCAGGCTCCTCAAACACCTCTGCCAACTCAAGTTCCCGTGCCTCAGCAAAGTCTCCAAGCTCATCAGCCTCATTCAAGTGCAAGTGTGCAACAGCCTACTCAGGTATCTATACAGCTTCACAAGTCTCATGCCCCAGAAAGCACTGGCCACGGTTTTGTAGCACAGAATGTGCAGTCTGGGCTTACACACTCCCAGATGCGTGGTCTGACCTCAACACAGCCTCTGAATTTGATCCCTACTCAAGGACCTGCACTCAGTCTAGTGTCTCCCTTAGTTTCAAATCAGCCTATAGTTGCCCCAGTACAAAGTCAGAATGTTATATTGGTACCTACACCCCAAGTCCAAGTCCTGCCCCCACAAGAGATGCCTTCAGTCTCTCATTCATATGTTCAGGGGCTGGCAGTGAGTAAAGGAGTAGGGTTGCCACCAGCTGTTGTTTCCCAACGACCAGGTGTGGTGCCAGCTCAGATGCAGTCTGGGCAGGTGACCAGTATCCAGAGTATGAGTGCACAGGGTCTTGTTTCTAGTGCTGCAAATGTAGCTGTGCCAGGCCAGCAGTTTTCAAACCCAGCCATGGTTCAGACCTTAACTCTTGGTGCTCCACAATCAGTCCAGAACCAGGTATATTCTCCCCTGCTGGTTCTTGTGTGTAGCCTGCGCCAGTGTTGTTGCTTTCCACAGCTTTGGTGTTAGTAGTAGTAGCAGCACATTTTAGTTTCTGGCTCTCAGTACTGTATTGTACTTGTACAGTCTGGCAGTACTTGTAATGTAATGGCTTTGTTAAATGTGTTATCATTTGAGTACAGGCAGTTCTTAGTTTGATGAAGAAGTGACAACAACTAGTCGGTGAGAAAGGAAAAACTGGAGTGTGATGAAAAAATTATGATATCCATTGATGATTAATGAAATACTTACTCTGCAAAGAAAAAAAAAGAAGAAAGAAAGAACACAGGAGTAGTGTATAACTGTTTACTACATCACTTCCTACTGTGCTAGTTTCTTTCTCAGCATGACTTCATAATGCATGGACATTGTATATTGTTTTGCTTTTGTGAATTATTTTGCCCTTCAGTTACATCAAGCAAGTATTCTTTTACATCTCCAAAATTTAATGTGGATAAATTTAAGAATCAAATACAGTAGAACTCCATTTATCCGAACCCCAATTATCCGAACATCCAATTATCCGAACACTTTTTCGAGAAAAAAAAAATCAGGCGCTACCTGTCATGTTAGACTTTATTTTTGAATCTTTTGATGCTGCAAGCTTCAAATGTGTGCGAACAATTTGTAGAGGATGGAATGGGCTAATGGTCAGTCACTTACGTACAGGAAGTCAGTTAGATCATAAAGTCAGTTAATATCTGGTTTACCAATCTAGTGTACGTGTGCGTTCTAGGCAGAACACTGGCTAAACAGACAGTTCAACTTAAAATAATTGTGTCTGCTACTACAGCAGAATAATTTTGGTGTGCAAGTATTTCTCAGTGCGATATGGCATCTTCCAGAAGGCCTAAAGCATATAAAAGGAACCGCAATGTTTTGTCAATTGAAACGAAAACAGAAATTATCAAGAGACTAGGAAAAGGTGAAACTGTGTCTTCACTTGCGAGGATTTTCAATGTTGGGAAAGCTACCGTCTCTGACATCAAAAGTAACAAGGATAAAATTATGAGTTTTGCATCGAAATTGGATAGTGAAAATGGGCCGAAGAAACGTAAACCATGAGACATGCGAAAGATTTGAAATTGGAAGAGGCTTTGTATATATGGTTTGTGCAAAGAAGAAGCAAAGGGGAAACTATCTCTGGTTCTCTATTGTGTGAAAAGGCACTTCAGTTCAACAATCAACTTGATTGTCCTCCTGACTTTAAGGCTAGCCATTCTTGGCTTTTTTGGAAGAAGAAGGTTATTCACTCGATGTGTATAATGCCGATGAGACTGGCTTATGCTGGAAATCATTGCCTCAAAAATCACTTGCATCTCAGCGCGAAGCAGCTTCCCCTGTGTTTAAAAAGTGCAAAGAGAGAGTAACAATTTTGGTAGCCGCGAATGCCAGTGGAAGTCATCGTTTACCAGTGCTAATGATCGGTAAAGCCAAAAAACCACGTTGTTTAAAGAATGTGACATGTCTCCCATTGTGCTACAAAGCACAGAAGAGTGCTTGGATGAATAGTGAAATATTTCTTGATTGGTATACAAATCAGTTCATCCCAAATGTGAAGAGGTTGAGAGAACAAGAAAAGAAAACTGGAAAAGTAATTCTTCTACTGGACAATGCACCATCTCATCCAGAGACGGATACATTGAATGCAGTTGATGCAAATTTTAAAGTAATTTTTCTGCCTCCCAATGTAACAGCACTGATTCAACCAATGGATCCCCATCAAGGCCAGCTCCTTGACGTGGAGATGGGGCTCAAGTACAGCCATCAGAGGCCGAAAAACCAAGACTGGCCAGGCCATCCTACTCTCGAGCAAGACCACAGTCTGCCCTAGCAAGTCAAGGTGCTGAAGACGGAGGCAACCAGCCAAGAGGCGCACCACAGCAATCAGGATGCCATGCACACGCGCTATGGAAGTATGCCTATATCTGCAAAACATTATGGCACTCGCCCTGTGACGGACACCCAGGCAGGTGCAGTGCTCGGCCCTCTGCCTCAAAAGGGCCCAACCCCTACTACTAGGGGTCCTTCTCAATTGCCCCGTGGAGCCAGGAGGCATGAGAATAGAGCTACCAGTGCTACCGATCTGATGAATAGACAGGCGAAAGGGTGGAATACTGACACTCGTGAGGAATAACATCAGTGCATGTCAGCTTGAAACATATGGTGGGGGCGGAATACCAGATGCTACATCTCAGGACAGAAAGTACAGAGTTCCACCTGCTCAACTACTACTGTCCGAGCGACCGCCCACTGGCACTAGACACAATCCCAGCAAAAGAAAGACTGATTGTATGCGGAGACTTCAACAGCCACTCACAGAGCTGGGGCTATGATCACATGGACAGGAGAGGTGAGGAGCTTGAAAACTGGCAGGATGACAATGGGATTATCCTGATTAACCATCCAATCGACCCACAAACCTTCTACTCGAGATCATGGCACACCACCTCTACACCAGACCTGGCATTCCACTCACCCGGCCTGGAGTGGAACACCACACGTGTTGTAGGGAAACAACTTGGAGGCAGCGACCACTGGCCAGTCTTCCTAATTGTGGAAAATAAACTTGTCAAGGAGAGCAGCACTCTCTCTAGGTGGAACTACAAGAAGGCAGACTGGACAATGTACCAGCACCGTACTAGTATACTGGCTAGAGATCTGACTGTAGACAAAGACATCAATAAGCTAGTCGATGAATTCAGCAGATGCATATTACAGGCTGCTTGTGAAACAATACCTAGAGGGGCTCGTAAGCACTACAAACCATATTGGAATAGTGAACTAGAGCAGCTGCACAGCGACGTGGAAACATCTCGAAAGCAGGTAGAGACCAGTCCATGCCAAGAACACCACAATAACTACCAGCAAGCTAAGGCCAAATTTCAAAGGGCCAAGTTGCAGGCCAGGCGGAGAAGCTGGAAGGAGAAAACAGAGTCCTTGAACTTCGAAAGAGATACAAGGAAACTCGAAGCTGGTAAAACAACTTAACGATGAGGGTACAGGAAGAAACTCAAAGATTGCTCTGTACAAAGATGGAAACATCCTCATGGGAAAACAGGCAGCTGATCACTTTGCAGACTCCTTTGCTAAAGACAACAACATCGAAGTTAGCCCAGAGAAGCAGCAGGAGACTCGTGAGAAACAACAATACGCAGGACGAGATGGAACCATACCTGAAGTTATGGAGGCACCAATCACATTCAGAGAACTGGAGCTTGCAATATCCAAATTGAAAATGAGAAAGTTGCCTGGAGTTGATGGAGTGTCCAATTTTTTTAGGCAGTGTTACACTACGGAAGATCAGGCAACTTACCTTTCCCAAGAGATTGAGGATGCGTTCCAAGATAAGAAACTGGTACCAGCAGCATGGATAGATCTAAGGAAAGCATTTGACAAGGTTTGGAAAGAAGGGCTTCTGAAGAAACTGAGAAATTGTAGAGTGAATGGTAGGATGTACAAATGGGTGAAAGCATACTTGCATAACAGAAGAGCCCGAGTACAACTAGATGGCCTCAAGAGTAAGAAAATTCTACTGTGTCATGGCGTCCCTCAGGGAGGGGTTCTGTCCCCCACACTTTTCCTAGTCTATATCAACGACCTGGTTGCTGAACTACCACATGGAATGAAAGTGGCAATGTACGTTGATGACCTGGTAATATGGTGCACAGATGAGCATGCAGCAGTGGCCACCAAACTGCTACAAAGAGCTATAGATGCCTTAACCTCATGGGCAAATAGATGGTGTGTCAGCATCAACATAGACAAGTGCAGCAATATGCTCTTCACCCTCTCTCCCAAACAAAAAGCTGGTGTCATCAAGATAAACGAAGAGTTCCTGAGAGATAAACAACCCTTCTATCTCGGAGTTACATTCGATGATAGGCTGACATGGAAGCAGCACATCAACAAAGTAGCAATAAAGGCCAGGAGGAAGTTAACCATCCTGAGAAAACTAAGTGGAACCACATGAGGAGCCAGCAGGAAAATACTTAGTAAAGTTTACCAGCAGGGCATACGACCACACCTGGAATATGGGTCAGCTGCATGGTGTCCAGCATAAAACACCACATTACAAGAGCTAGACAAGGTGCAAAACCAGGCGTTTATGGTCATCACGGGGGCAATGAAATCAATGCCTATAGTCTTCTTCTTCTTCTTCCATCCTTAGCCATCAACCGGCAAAGCAGTATGTGGCCAGTACGCCTAGTGGCGTCTTAGGGCAACAACAAATTGATCAATCTATCGCTGTTTCCACCACGCCTAGTGGCGTCTTTGTGGAACAAAAACAGACCAAACAATCTATCATTGTTTCCGTAATCAGATTGGTTGGCAAGCAGGTGATCAGCCCACTGTGTGAAGTTTTTATGGGATGGGGTAAACAGCCCCATGCCCATACCCTCCTTAGTCGCCTTTTACGACATGCGTGGTAGGGTGCAGTGTTACTATTCTTTGCTCCCCTTTCGGGCCCCGGTAACACACGGGTGAATGCCTATAGTGGAGATGGAGAAAATGGGGAGGA
Organism: Oreohelix idahoensis; assembly: GCA_024509875.1. Classification (NCBI taxonomy): domain Eukaryota; kingdom Metazoa; phylum Mollusca; class Gastropoda; order Stylommatophora; family Oreohelicidae; genus Oreohelix; species Oreohelix idahoensis. The sequence continues at coordinate 204,923 of JAMPIV010001064.1, forward strand.
TACAAGCACTGAGAGAATGCAGAGAAATGAAAGTGCTAACACAAGCAGAAAAGTTCCTCTGTATGCCGAGCCATCCAATGGACAGATTCCAAAACCTAGCAATGGGGCGATTGAAAAGAAGCAGCTTTATCCACCAGGCCAAACGATTTTGTAGACAAACCTCAGATCTGCCTGAAGTTAACAGCCCCCTAAAGTCTGTGCCAGAACAAACCCCTTGGAGAGAGGAGCATGGACTACCAGTACACATCCAGACAAAAGTGAAAGGAATATTCAACAGGGATGAACAGAACAGTGTGCAACGTAGGACAGTCACTCTTAGTTTTCTGGATGATGAATACCCACAGGACCTCTGGGTCCGAGTATACACGGATGGGTCAGCACAGAATGCAATAAAGAATGGAGGAGCATGAGTGTACATAGAATACCCAAACAACACTAGGGCTACGGTCAGAGTACCAACGGGGAAATTCTGTAACAACTATGATGCAGAAATCCAGGCAATCAAAGTGGCAACTGAGAAACTGTTGAACACCAATCTCGGTCCACAGCCTGTAGTATTCCTGACAGATGCAAGATCAGCACTCCAAGCACTTCAGTCCAGAAAATTGCCAGGTATACAAACCCTACTTTCTGATCTGAGCAACCAGCGCAGGGTCGCCATGCAGTGGATACCGTCTCATTGTGGAATACCAGGAAAGAGAGAGCGGATGGATTGGCTAAAGAAGGTGCTGCAGACGAGCAACCAGATGTACCAGTTACGTACCACCAAAAGAAAAAGATGATCAAATCAATCAGAAAGCCACCAACACCAACACAGGATGACTACCAAGCTATGAACAGATCGGAACAAATTGTCATTCTGCGCCTCAGAACAGGACACAACCGACTCCGCAGCCACATGTATACAAAATTCAAGATTGGCAATTCAGCCATGTGTACATGTGGACAGGCACCCCAGACTGCAGAGCACGTACTTCAAGATTGCCCCGAATATGATTTATTGAGGCAAACCCACTGGCCCAGAGAAACAACACTGGAAGCAAAACTATACGGATCTCTGTATGAACTACAAAAGACAGTGAAGTTTATACAAGAAACAACATTGCAGATATAGACAATATATTTCTAGCGAACGAAAGAAGAAGAAGAAGAAACCAATGGATCAGGGTGTTATAGCAAAGCTTAAAAAGATGTACAAGAAGGAAGTCCTGCATCGTTTATTGTTGGCTGAAGATGAAGAAAGTGTGGTGGTGTTTTCCAAAAAGTTTAATCTCAAAGACTGCTGCTATATGTTAGCTGATGCTTGGACCACCCTGTCACAAGATAATCTCAACAAGGCTTGGAATAGATTGCTTGGGAAAAAAGGAGGAAATGAAACTACTGTAGTGGACACAAATGATGATTGTATAAATGAAGTTGTGGAACTGTTTCAAGCAATGCCCGGATTTTCGGCCTGTGACAAAGATGATGCACACATGTGGCTAGAAGATGATAATGATTCTGGTTTTCAGTTTTTGAATGACGAAGAAATTTTGTCTTTTGTGCAAGAAGAAAACCAAATACATGTAGTGACCGATGATGAAGACACCTCAGAAATACATGATGTACTTGTAGATTATGAAGAAAACCCAAAACGTCGACCAAGTCCTGAAGAGGCCTTTATAGCACTAGAAACAGCGATGGCTTGGTACGAGCAAGAAGATGACAGCTGTCCTACACAGCTCCTGCTGTTGAAGAGAATGCGGGACTTGGCAGCCAAAAGGAGACTATCCAGTTTGGTGCAAAAGAGGATTCCTCATTATTTTAAATAGTGGGCTACATCTGTGTAAGTACATGTATACGTAAGTTGTGCCTGGTTTTGAATCGTTTGTAATGTTATTTTGAAAACATTTCTCTTTCTTAAAAAAAAAAATTAATACAAGTAGTACATGCACTGCAGTGTAATGAAAGATTTTGGTGATACTGTGATCTAATACAGTGTGGGTATTATTATTACAGTACAAGTACGTAAATATGTTTTATAGTGTAATTTCCTTGTGATGGTTAATTATTTTTAGAAATATGTGTACATGTACTCGATACATTATGTAATCCAATTATCCGAACATTTGATTATCCGAACGATGCTCGGTCCCATGGGGTTCGGATAAATGGAGTTCTACTGTAACACAAATTCTCTCTTCCTTCTGTTGCTGTTATCCAACCCTCAAACTACTTTTCCCACTGAAATATCCTAGTATGTCCTCTCTATAAGCAACACATTAACAGTTCATTTTTATGGAAAATTTTCATTTTTCCAGCATTTGACGTACATGATAGTATTCAGGGACTACTGTAGCCATAAATTAAGACCTGCCTGTATACATACATGTTGTGTAGAAAAATGTATATTTTCACGTCAGTCCTCATCTGAACACTGGATCACATTATTTGCATATCAGAGGAAAACAGTTGCTTAGAATACATTATGCTTGCCGTAACATTAGAACAGCCCCATGTAGTTCGGGGGGGGGGGGGGGGGGGGGGGGGGGGGGGGGGGGGGGGGGGGGGGGGGGGGGGGGGGGGGCGCTGTGACGGTACAAAGAAAGAATAGGACTACTGCACCCTCTGGCATGTCGTATAAAGGTGACTGGTGTGAGGTGCATGGGCTGGCAACCTCATCATGTTAAACACATTGCCACAGATACCACTGCTGCAAGAACATGTGAATACTAGGTGTATGGAGATAGCTGCAGTAGGGGCTCCATAAGTAGCACAAAGGAATATGATGATCATTGGGACATCAGTAGAAACACCTTTGCTAGTCCCCCCCCCCCCCCCCCCCCCCCCCCCCCCCCCCCCCCCCTCCCCCCCCACCCCCCCCCCCCCCCCCCCCCCCCCCCCCCCCCCCCCCCCCACCGCCCGCTTCTTACAAATACAGTGTTGTGTGATGCCTGAATATTATCTAACATATGCATTGTTATTTGCCTAAATAATCTATCACATATGCATTGTTATTTGTTCAAATATCCCAGAACATATGCACTTTCGTTTAACTCTTTGTCATATATCCTTTTTTTTTTGTCTATATATATATATATATATATATATATATATATGAGGGACGTTCATGTCAAACCGGGACTTTTGTTTGTACAAACTAAAAGAACAAATTTGTAGGAGTGAAATTGCCATTTATTTTTCGATATAATCCCCTGCAACATTTATACACTTATCCCAGCGTTTAATTAATGCTTGAAAAGCTTTAGCGTAGAAAAATATGTCAGTACTCCTGAACCATCGTAGGACAGCCTGCTTCACTTCGTCATCAGTGCTAAAATGCTGACCTCCCAGGAACTCTTTCAGGGGCCCAAACAGGTGGAAGTCGCTCGGAGCGAGGTCTGGGCTGTAAGGGGGATGTGGCAATACCTTCCACCCGAGTTGCTGTAATTTGCACGTGGTGCGGTGAGCGGTATGTGGTCGTGCGTTATCCTGTAGAAACAGAACACATTTTCTTATCAAACCAGGCCGTTTTTTTCCACAGATGGCTATGCACATCACTTAGAATGCGACAGTACTCTTCACTGTTGATAGTGGAACCACAGGGTAGAAAATCCACGTGAATAATGCCACATTTGTCCCAGAAAACACTCGCCATCACTTTCCCAGCAGACGCAATTTTCCAAAATTTTTTGGGTGGTGGTAAGTCCGTATGCTTCCACTGCATGGATGCTCGTTTTGATTCCTGAGTGAAATGAGGCACCCAGGTTTCATCACACATAATGAAGCGATTCAGAAAATTCTGGCCTTCCCTGCCAAAACGATCCTTCAACTCAGTGCAGACTTGAACTCTTCTCTGCCGGTCAAAAGCGGAAAGCTGTCTTGGCACCCAACGTGCACTAACTCTGTTGTCCGCCATTTTCATTATCTATCAGGGACTGATGCGTACGCCACCTAACGGTAATGGTAACGGTAATACGAGTAGGTCACACTTGTTACTTACTACTGTCAGTCGTACCACCACGCTAGCATTCCTTCCTGTACTTCCAGAACAAAAAGTCCCGGTTTGACTTGAACGTCCCTCGTATATATATATATATATATATATATATATATATATATATATATATATATATATATATATATATATATATACACACACACCCAGTGTTTAATTCTTCATAGACAAGATTTAGTGTATTTTTCTTACGGCCTGACATGCGACTTGTAGAGTACTCTGTTACCTTGTAATTTGACACCTTCACTACCAGTGTTACACATTATTGTGTGCATAATTGATTTGTCTGCTATGCTGAGAAGCCAAACAGTATTTTTCTTGCTTGATACGGCTGAAAGTTAATGAAAAAGAAAGAATAAAAAAATAGTGAATAAACATGGTCGTGGCACTTCACACAGAACGAGAAAATGTACATATGACTAGAATAAATGACCAGTGTCACACTCATATTCTAATGTGACAACTTCTATAGGTAATGTTTTCGTTTTCTGAACGATACTGCAGTAACTAAAATGACATTTTTGTTAAAATATTGCACTGTAGGGCTATTTGAAGAAGAAAAAAAACAACGTATTTTAAAAAAAAAATTATCATCTACTAGTCAAATGACGAACAGCATTGAATGCTATAATTACTTTTATTATATTCACTAAGCCTGTGATCTTATTCTTTTGGCTCATGCAGTTCTGATTGTTAGTATTAGATTTCACAATTGTCAGACCAAGTTTTCACTGTGACTCACTGATTTTATGGCAGTAGGTAGTAGATCCCTGATGACTAACAATGTCTGTCACCAATCCTTGACAGTGCCATAGCTAGTCAGTAAACAACAGCTACACTAGCAGTGGTTGATTTAAACTTCAAGACTTTTCTATCATTGTCATTTTGGGGCACTAAATTTGAGCACTCCCTGTGTAGTTTCCAGGGGTCTCTGAAGAAACAAAGAAGGAATGATTACTGCATCCTCATGTTGTACATGGCGATTAATATGAGGTTGCACATGTGGCCAACAGTCACATGATGTAAAACATGGCCACAGAATTCAGCGCTGCAAGACCACGTGATTGCTTGGTGCAATCTTGGTGTTCCTGGAAGAGGACCTCTTGCAGTGGGGGCACCATGCTTCACATAGAGTGTAAAAAAAAAAAATGATAATGATTTTGAGCACCTGTAACATAACGGTGATAGTATGAGTCAGGTTTACAGGTGAATTTAATAAAATACACAGCATTATCATCTGAACCTTGCTTGTCTGTAAATTTATTGTGTTTTTGTCATATGATATTGCCTTGTTACTGAAAATGAAATGTCAGATTATGGCCTCTATATTAAAGAAGGCCTGAAGCTAGGCCTCTACAGTAATGCAGATTTATAAGTATTATAAAAGGTACCCCCAACAAAGATCAATTTCATTTATATCTTCTGTATTGCTGTAGTGATATCACTGAAGCAAGCCTTGTCCTTACTTCTGTCATGTAGGAGGCCATGGTCCCCAGCCCACATTCTGAACTTACATAAAACAAATAATAAATGGTACAGAAAATTCATTGATTTATATTGCTGAGGAGTTTTTTCCTTCTTTTATCTTTACTACTTCTTTTATCTTTACTGAGAAGTGAAACATTTCTGTGTTTGAAATAAACAAAACAACATATACATAAAGGTCTGTTATTTATGATAGGAAGAGAAACATTTCCTTTAAGCACAATTTTAATTATTTAATGGTTTAAAAAAAAAATCTTTTGTTTAGAGAAAGTTCTGTCTGCGTGCACTGGTTTGCTTTCTTATTTAACAAATGTTTCTTGCTTCTAATTCTGCCGTTCTTTATGTTAGGTGACCCCACAATCCCTTAGCAGTCAGCAGACATTGGGGAGCCAGCAACCAGTGGCAGTATCTGTTCCAGGGAATGCCAGTTTCCCAGTTGCTAATGCAGTCAAATTACAGGGATCTCCTGTGCCTGTCAATCCTCAAGCACAGACTGCTACTGATGACCATGGTGAGCTAAAAATCCACACATTTTTACTGCAGTCAGGTACTTCATATATATTGCGGTTAAAAAAAAGTAATGGCTAATTAGGGCAAAAACCTACCCTCTGTCCTGTACTTGCTGTTCTTAGTCTACTATCATTTACTAGACACAGTATTAAGGTCTTTGTCTTGTGTGGACTGACTTATTCTGTATAAATAGGGGAACAACAGAAGTGATTGCGTCATTAATAGGCTGGACTGCCCATGGTAAATTTCCGGTGTTATGTCTTGCAGTTCGCACTAATGACCCATCATTGAAGCATCATTTTTTGGTGATGCCTAGATGGCAGGGAGGATAGTGTGATTCGCTTGCATAGCTAAGCGGGGTTGTCGTACGGAAGGTCCTGGGTTCGAGTCCTGGGTAAGCCACTCAGTCTGTTGTTTTTCTGTTGTCTAGTGTTCTAATTCTTTATTTCTTACGAGTGCCTGAAAACATACCTTTATGTTTGTCTAATATTTAATTAGTGGAGAAGAAGGAACATTCCGACAGCTTGGTAGCTAACCCGTGTAATTTTTTGTTAAGGTTTTCCAGTTTCCAAAGTTCTTGCTGATGTTGTCTTTGCTTTATCAGTTGTGCTTGAAAAGACATTCTTGTATGAAAATGGTGATTCACCTGGCACTGGTGGTTTACACCAACAAGTGCAGCAGTAAGTCCTAGAGTGATCAGCAGTTTTTGCATTGGAGTTCACAAGTTGCCTCTTGTAGATCCCGGGAGTCTCTGAGGAGATGAAGACTGAACATGACTACTGCTCCTTAAAGCATGTCGTAAGAGGTGACTAATATGATACTGTACATGGAGCTGACAGCCACATCATGTCAAACTAATTGCTACAGAAATAACCACAAAAAGAGGACGTTAATGTTTTGATGCAGGTTTCCTGTAAAGAGACCAAATGGGCTAGTGGCTCTGTGCTTCATAAGAGGCACAATGGGTAAAGAAACATTGACAAGTTGTCTGTTTATGCAGCAAACTCTTATTTACATTCTCGTTGAATGTCTAGCTAGAATGTGCAGTTCTAACATTCAGGGACAGATGATAGATTTTTCGTACTTGACATTTTGTAATAAAATGTAGAAACAAAAGTCTACACAGCTAGTAAAGAAGACATTATTTACTTGAGCTCATGGTTTTCTGTCTTTCATTTGGAAACATTTTGCGGCTGAGCTGTTGTGCACAGTAGGAACTTTGCAGTTTATTCTGTCATGGTGCAGCTCTTCACCTAAATTTACCAATAAACATAGGGACTGTTGTTTCATGCATGAGTCATAAATATAGTCATGTTCTGATGATTTTAACAGTGCATTATATTCTGCCCTCCTCAGTGTCCAGTGATAAAACTGGTGGTGATTCAGGATCCAGTGTCAGTGATGTCAACATTACTCACAGTGGTTCCCAGGTATTGGAACTTGTTTACCATTAGTCCATAATTGAAATTGTTAATACTACTGGTTAAGGGGGGGAGCATCAACTATCTTATTTCTTGTTTGCCGAAGTACTGGAAATTTAGTACCCACAGTTAATGACATTACAATATCAGTGTCATCACCTGAGACATGTCTTGTTCCAAGTTGTTGCGTCTCATTATTTTATGATGTTTAACAAAAACCCCAGAGGCACATGAATTACTTATTAAGTTTGACATTTGTTTACCAGATAACAACCACATCGTCAGCTAGCAATGTTGCCCAGGGTGGAGACAACCAAGCCTCACATCAGGTAGACTAGCTAGCAGTCATGCTTGTATCTTTTTGTTTGATAATTTTATTAAACTCTGTAAGTCACTTTGTGAAATAGGTACTCGATGCTGAAGCTGTGGTGAAAGTAAATAACTCTTAACTGGACAGAACTAATGTGAAGTCACCGCAGAAATCTTTTTTTTTGACATTTTCATATTGTGTTAGTTTGGATAGTTATGTCTGGTCTCGGTGTCTGACCCCTGATTTTACTATGCCATGCTTTTTGACTGTCAAGCATCCTCTCCTGCTATTGCCTGCTGTTTCTCTTTTGAAAATTGTATGTGTTGTCTTAGTTTGTTATTTTTTCTTCCTTTCTTAAGGGGGTGCACTACAGTGAAAACTAACTTTTGTTCTAATAACATTTTCAAACTTTTTATGTGCTCAATAGACACAGTGTATGTCCATGAACCAAATTCTACAGTTTATTTTGTTAAAAAACATGTGGTTACCATGGTAACCAAAAAAAAATCCGCCATATTGGATTTTCACCAATTTTCGAGAGCTAAAAACTTATGTTTCCCATTGACCAAACTTTATCAAATTGCACACACATGTTGTGACTGACAATTAAAACAATTTTACACATGCTTTTTTTGATAAGTTTAAAATTCTATTTTTAATGATTTAAAAAAAAAAAAACTGTATTTGTATGAAAAAAAATTTTTTTTTTAAATATATCAAAGGAAATTACCAAAATATCAACAAAAAAAAAAGCATGTGACAATTTAAAGGTATATACAGTACTTTGCAAAAAAAAAATGGCAGTCATATTTTCGCAACGCAGCACACTCATAGAAGCAAATAATAATAAAAACTGGATGTCCAGAGGAAGATTGGTATCTCCCCTATCTATTAACTATGGTTTCAGTACAATATAATGTTGCCTTCTCCAGCAAGGCAAGCCTGGATGCGGCGAGGCATACTTCCCACAAGTGTTTGTAGGTAATTGTGAGTCAGACTGTCCCAGTATTTTTCAGCTACCTTCTTCAATTGTTCAACGTCTCTGAGTCCACTCTTTTTTAAATGATTCTTGAGTAGTGCCCAAACGTTTTCAATTGGGTTTAGGTCGGGACTGTTGCTGGGCCACTTCAGCACTATCACATTCTTCTCTTGCAGCCATGCTTTGGTGGTATGAGCTGTATGCTTTGGGTCATTGTCATGTTGAAATGTGCACCTATCGGGGTACATGACCTGCATAAATGGCAGAAGGTGTCCCTCTAGTATGTCGATGTACCTTTCTTTCGTGAGAATTCCTGTGAAAACACCCAGTGGGGTGGAAAAATCACATTGTCCCATGACAAATTTTGGTGTTCGTGGCACCAGTTCAAGCGCATCTGTTTGTGAGTCTCTGTGAGCAATGGTGACGAAATTACCCGCTTTTTTTGTGTAATTCATCTTGTGTAGCTCCCGGTTGACAGTAGCATTAGATACCTCTGGGCTTCCCAACTCGATCATGCGCTGCCGTATGTTTTCTACACTCTTCATTGGCCCAGCCCAAACGATTTGGGCGAGACGCCGATGGTCCTTAGTGTCCAAAATTCTTGGCCTCCCACTACCTGCTTTTAATTTACTCACAACTCAGGAATGTTCAAGGTTTTAGAAATGTTGGAACATGTTTGATTTCCTTCATTCCAAAGCTGTGAAATTAACACACACTTTGTCTTTGTATCCATTTTCTGCCACTAGCATTAGAAATTGTCGTCTGCTCTATTATCAAGGGACTGTACTCTACGCTAATTTTTTTTTTTTACTTTTGGTAGTGTTTGCTCACTTAAAACATGCCAAATACAGATGGACTGTCTTTTTTATTTTGTGCATTGGTTTTCTTCTGTTTATTGACCTTTTAGAATGCACCTTGGTTGAGCTTGTTTGAAATCAGTCTGTAAGATTCTTAATGGCTTAACCCTTTTTTTTTTTTTTTTTTTTTTTAAACTACTTCTTAGTGCCCTGTGGTGATTACTTCAGAATCATTTTCCACATGTTGGTCTTCGTATAAGAGTATTCACTTTTTGTGAATGTGAAGCAGTCTTTCTTCTGTTCAGGGGTATATTAACGGAGAATATTTTTCATTAATTAAAAAAAAAAATGTTTTTGCTTGACTGAGCTTGATAAAGTTAGTGTGTGTCAGTTTATCCATGTTTAAATTGATAGTTCATATTTTCTCGTCCGACTAATATTCTGAGATATTTTTGTGTAGATTTCTTGAATTTAAAATAAAAAAAAGTAGTTGTAAGTGCATTAAAAAAACTAATACACTTAACATCTTTTTGGGGAAGGGGGTGGGGGGAAGGGGGGGAGGGCCCTTGTGGTGAATAAAATATTTTATGTAAACCTTTAGCCACAGTCTGCTTTTATTTAAAAGAAAAACAAATTATTTATGTGTATGTATATTTTTTTTTAATTTTGAAGGTGATTTTTGTTAGTGATCATCCACCATGGATGTAATATTTATATTATTTAATATTGGCTTTACGATGTTGCCTTGCTTATGTCCACTATCAAAATTAGAATAAACTAGTTTAACGAAGAAGTTTAATGTCTGTTGTAACCAAAGCACAAAATATATATATTTTTAAAAATTTTCTTTAATCTAATTTCCACAGGAGAGAGTAAAATGCAGGTTACGAGAAAAGGTGTGCTAGTTTTTTTTTTGGCCATCGCATGTGGTTTTCAATGGTCTGCCTTATTCTGAACTTAGTAGAAGACACTGTATGTAGGTGTTTACTTTCAGTCAGCTTTATATGGTATTTCAGATCCTTTCATTTCTTAGATGTGCTTGTTTATTTTATTAATACATGCATAAACTTGGGTTTTTAAACATTTCCTTGTGTGTTTTAACTCCGTGTAAGTACTGCTTACATCTCTGGCTTAAACTTCACCAGATGTTAAGTTTAGCTTGTGTTTGGTGCACATAAAGTGTGAACAGCTTACTTACTTACTTAGTCGTTCCCCTTCTACCGTGAGGTGTAGAGGTTTGGAAGAGAGAGCGCCAGACTATCCTATCGGCTGTCTTCCTCCTGGCCTGGTTCCATTCTAGTCCTCGGTCCTTCAAAGATTGTCTAATGTTGTCCTCCCAGCGGACTCTGGGTCCTCCTCGGGGTCTGGATCCTTGGCTCTTTGTTTCCCATGCTTGTCGTGGTATCCGATCTTCTCCCATTCTGCAGACATGGCCAAACCATCTTAATTGGGACTGTTCTACTTGGGTCTGCAGGGGGTAGGATTTAAGGCCTTGACGTATCGTCTGGTTGCAGACCATGTCTCTTCTTGTTACTTCAACCACCTTCCTCAGATACCTCATTTCTGAGGTTTGGATCTGGCTTTTATGGGTTGTAGTCATTGCCCATGACTCGCATCCATATGTCAAGACTGGGACATAGGTGGAGCGGTATACAGCCATCTTCGTTTTCTTACCAACCTCTCTCTTGCTGAGGAATCCTCGATTTATGGCCTGAAAAAGTCTCCCAGCTGCTGCTTTTCGAGTGGCCAACTCTTCTTTGATGCCTCCCTTTCGGTCTATAATAGCTCCGAGGTATTTAAAGTGGTCGACCTGCTCCAGGACCTGTTCTCCCAGCTTAATCTGATGTCTTCTTTCTTCTCGTGATATCACCGTGGATTTTGTTTTAGAGCTGCTTATGACCATCCCTCTCTTCTCCAGCTCTTCCTTCCAGACTTGCAGGTTGGATTGGAGATGTGCCTCTGATTTAGCAATCAGGGCAACATCTTCAGCAAATGCCAGCTCCGAAATATAGACCTGTCTCATCTTCCAGTACCCCACTGAATACTTTCTTGTTCTCTCCTTACATGCCTTGATGACATCGTCCATAAGGGGTATGAAGAGGTAAGGTGATAGGATATCACCTTGTCTTACACCAGTGGTGGTCCTGAACTCTTCTGACTTATGGTTTGCTGTCCTCACATAATTTCTGCAAGACTTGTAGAAGCTCTGTATAGCATGAATCAGAGGTGCTGGAATATTCTACCTTGCCAAACAGTCCCAAAGTTTGCTCCAGGGGACCCTGTCAAACGCCTTTTCCAGATCTATGAAACAAAGATGTATCTCACTCTTATACTCAAGGGCCTTTTCACTCAGCTGTCTGAGTGTGAAGATTAGGTCTTGAGTACTTCGGTTTGCACGGAATCCGCACTGGACCTCATCCAATTGTGGCTCAGCTAGGCGTCGGAATCTCTGCTCTAGGATTCTAGAGTAGATTTTACCAGGGACACTGAGAAGGGATATGCCTCTATGGTTTCCACACTGTCGATTGTCACCCTTTTTGAAAATTGGTGTTATGATGGCAATCTCCCAATCCTTTGGTATGGTCTTGTTGTACCACGCTGCCTGTAAAACCCTTAAGAGTAATAGGTCGCCTGATGCTCCCATGAACTTAACCATTTCTGGTGTTATACCATCATGCCCTGCTGCTTTGCCCATCTTGATTTTCTCCAGTGCTGCCTTCAGTTCTTCCATCTTTATGTCATCTTCACCATCATTGGTTTTCTCTTCTGTGCTAGTGTTTATCATTTCTGATGCTTCACCATGCTCACCATCCAGGAGTTCTGAGAAATATTCTTTCCATCTTTCCATTACTTCCTTCGGGGCAGTAAGCAAATTGCCTTGCTTGTCCTTTATAAATTTGAGTGGGCATTGTTTTTCCTTCCTCATGTTCTTTAGGGTCTTATAGAACAATTTCTGGTTTTCTTGTGCATCTTTTTCTAGCTTTTCTCCAATTTCTTCCCAGGACTTCTGTTTTGCTGCTAGCACTTTGTTCTTTGCTTCTGTTCTGAGTGTCACATATTCTCTATATTTTTCCATTTGTCCTGTTGTGTTTTTAGCTCCTAAGTATTGTTTCCATGCCATTTTCTTCTCTCTTATTTTCTCTTTGACTTCCTCTGTCCACCAAGGTGTCCTCTTTCTCTGGTTCCCAAGTCGGACTTCACCGCATGCTTCTGCAGCAGCTGTCTTTATGATATCCTTGAATTTAAGCCAGAGGGTTTCCAAGTCATTAGGTTGTTCTTCTGTGTTGCTCACCGCTGCAGCAATAAGCCCCTGATATCTGGTCTTAATTTCTGGCTCTCTCAGCTTGTAGGTCCTAATGCTCATTTCTCCTGCTCGTTTACTTGGTTTCTTGCATAATGTTGGGCAGTTCCTAGGCTGAGCAACTCTTTCAGTGTGAACAGCTTGGTGATTAATGTGATCATCGCTTCATCCATGTAGTTATTATAACGAACTGCTAGTGTCCTCGCAGCAGTTGTGTGAAGTTATCTTGATTTAAACATCTTGTGTTCATTTTAATTTTTGCAGTTATTTATGTTTACACCTTAATTATTTAAGTGACATTGGTGACTAATATTTCTTTTAAAAAAAAAAAGCATGCTCTTCTTCATGCTATGAAATGCTTGCATCGCCATTATAATTCTTGGCTTAATTTGATTTATGTATCTACCATAATATTTTATGGTAGATCAAAGTACTTAAACTGTTGCATCAGCGCAAGTGTGTAAAAGAAAAATATATTACATTTTGAGATTATTTCATTTCTTGATGTAACCATTATTTCTGTAATCTTGCAAGTTAACCATAACCCTTTATAGTTCACTTGGCTGTAACCTTTTCTTGTAGATGGATGCCCGGAAGTCCCTGTCGTTTGTTCCTATTAAAATTGTGTCTGTGTATCTGGTATTTTTGATGTTAATGAGGAAAGGTCATGGGACATTTCGCATCCTTGTTTTATTACACATTTTATTTGTTTGGAGTTTTTCTGTAGTTATGTATCCACTTTGTCAGTGGACATATTCTGTACAGTTGTTAGATCTTTTCCACCCATTTGAAGGCTTGAAAATATGTTCATGAACTCTGTTATTTCATAACTCTTTCAAAAGCTCAGGTATAGTTGGTGAAGCACAAGTATAGGACATTATCCACTGCTAGTGAGCATTCAAGTATTGTTTTGAAATAAAGAGTATTAAAATAGCACGTGGAGATATCTCCAACTGGTTCACATTGTTCCTCGTAAGATTTTCTTTCACATCGTTGATATGGTTCCCTCAGTTACTGTACATCTTTTTCATATGACTTATATAGGCCTAATGTTCAGTGCATATTGTAGTCAGTGGTAGGCTGTTTAGGCAGTGCAGTCAGTATTGACGGAGATACTTTAGATAGAATCTTACCTGTAACATAAACATCTTTCATCATCATCATCTCCTTTTTCACTCCTTATGGAGCATGAAGGCCACCACTATAGTTGACCCTCTTTCAGGAAACCTGCATCAAATCAGCTATACTCTTGTATTAGTGGTTTCTATAGCAGTTTGTTTGACTTTATGACATTGCGAGCTCTATTCACACTTTTATATTAGTCACCTATTTCAACATACCTAAGGAAGTAGTGTCGGCGTCTGTGGCTTAATGGATATGAACGCAGTTTCATAATCCAGATATATCAGGTTCGAAACCTGCTGCTGGCGGTTTGGTAGCAGATCGCTTTGTGTGGATTTTTAACAATGGTATAAGCGCTGTACCATTCAGAAAGCAATGGCAAACTACTGAACGTAAAAATTACCTAGAAAAATCACAAAACAGCCAATAAAAGCTGGAGTTGATTGCCACGTCCTGTAAAGGATAAGCAACTAACTTTAAGGAAGTAGTAACCTGTTTCTATGTCTCTACAGAGACCCGTGGGAACTACACACATTCAGACAGAATAGTAATTGTTTGCACCTTCAGGCTCAGTCCTGTGTGTAAACATACATAAGAAAAGTGAAAATAAAAAAAAGCAAGAGAATTTAAATTATGTGCTGTAAAGGCAAAAAGAAACAGTCTCAGAATTAAAAAATGTAAAGCATATGCAGTAAGAGACTTTGAAGGACAATTCAGTTGTGAGTTTGGCACATGATCTTGTTAACTGAATTGATGTGATTCTGGTTTTTGTTTAAATATCTGTACTGTTCATTTAAATAAAAAATAAATAAAAAGTCATTCGCCTGTTGTTACCAGTTAGAAAATATTTAATAAAAGGCAAATGTTATTTGACACATTTACTTTCTCTGCCAACATCTGATTGAGGTCATTAGGTCTTTTCAGCGTTCGTAGGGTTATCTGATCGTGCGGCTAGTTTACACACGGGGGGAGTCGTGGGTATGTAAGGAGGTGGGGGGAATACTCTGTGTGAGCTTTGTACTTGAGTTAAGAGAGGTATAGAAGACAGCAGAGAGATGAGGGGAACAGGTTCGAGGTCTTTGTTGTGGCCTTCATCGCGTCAGGAGCGGTAGCTGGATCTACGGCTAGGGTATAGGTTGGAAATGAAGTCTCAAACACTTTCGACTGGTTCCGCCGTAGTTCTCAGCCAGTTTTTTGATTTTTTTTTGGGCCTGTTTGGGGGGGGGGGGGGGGGTGTTTATGTGGGGGTGGATTTGATATTTGTTTGGTGGTGGGTTGGCGAGAGGGGGGGGGGGTTTTTGGGTACTCAATTTTTTTTATTTTTTTTTTTTTTTTTGTGGTTTAAAGGGGGGGGTCTGGGGGGGGGGTACTTTTATAAATGGAGGGGTGTTTAGTAAGTGTAAGTAGTCTTGTCTGGCCACACTTTAGACGGGGGTTCTGACATTGTGTGTGGTACTTTTTTCGTTTTGCGTCAACAGGGGGGGGTCTCTTTAATATTAATGTTTTGGGGAGGGGGGGACGGGGGAGGGAGTTTCGTATGTGTGGGAGGGGGTGGGGGGGGTAGGGGGGATATTGACTTTACTCAAAGTCATTTTTTTTTTATCCTTGTTTCATGTGGGGGTGGTGGGCGGTGTGGTGGAGGGGATATATTAAATCTTATATTGTTTTTTACTTTTTTATGTTAAAATTATTTGGGAAAAATGTGAGGGGGCGCGTTTTTGGGGCGTGGTTGGGCGGGGGTGGGTTTTTTTTTTTGTTTTTTTTTGTTTTTTTTTTTTTATTTTTTTTTTTTTTTTTATTTGTGGTATTGGGGGGGGGGGGGGGGGGGGGGGTTTTTTTGTTTGATCCCTTTTATTTGCATCATGTGGGGGATCTCTAGGTGGGCGGGGGGGGGGGGGGAGAGAGGGGGTCACGTTTGTTGTTTGGGTGTTTTAGGGTGGGGGGGTTTGGGGGGGGGGGGGGGGGGGGGGGGGGGGGGAGGGGGGGGGGGGGGGGGGTGGTGGGGGGTGGGGGGGGGGGGGGGGGGGGTGGGGGGGGGGGGGGGGGGGGGGTTTTGGGGTACGTGGGGGTGGGGGGGGGGGTGGGGGGGGGGGGGTTTTGGGTGGGGGGGGGGTGGTGGGATTTTTGGGGGGGGGGGGGGGTGGGGTGGGGGGGTGGGGGGGTGGGGGGGTGGGTTTCGTTAGGTGGTGTCTACTTGGTGGGGGGGGGGGGGGGGGGGGGGGGGGGGGGGGGGGTGGTTGGGGGTGGGTTGTGGGGGGGGGGGTGGGGGGGGGGGGGGGGGGGGGGGGGGGGGGGGGGGTGGTCCTGGGGGGGGGGGTTTGGGGGGTTGGGGTGGGTGGGGGGTGGGGGGGGGGGGGGGGGGGGGGTGGGGTGTGGTGGAAAGGGGTGGGGGGGGGGGGGTTGGGGGGGGGGGGGGGGGGGGGGGTTTGGGGTTGGGGGGGAGAGGGGGGGGGGGGAATGTTGGTGTTTACCAAATCTGGGGGGGGGGGGTGGGTACTGGTAAAGTGGGGTGGGGTTGGGGGTTGGGGGGGGTGGGGGGAGGGGGGTGTAATGGGGGGGGGGGGGGGCGGGGAGGGGTTGGGGGGGGGGGGGGGGGGGGGGGGGGGGGGGGGGGGGGGGGTGGGGGGGTGGGGGGGGGGGGGGGGGTGTGGGGGGGGTTTGGCGGGGTGGGGGTTGGGAGGGGGGGGTGGGTGGGGTGGGTGTGGAGTGGTGGTTATGTGCGGGGATGTGGGGGGTGGGTTGGGTTAAGTTGGGGGGTGTGGTGGGTGGGTTGGGGGTATGGGGGGGGGGGTGGGGGGGGGGTGGGGTGTTGGGAATTTGTTGGGGGGGGGGGGTTTATGGGGGGGTATGGGGGGGGGTGTGGGGGTATTAAGGGGTGGTTGGGGGGGGTGGGGGGTGGGGTTGTTTGGTTTCTTGGTGGCACGTTTTTTTGGATTTGTTTAAGTGTGGTTGGGGGGGGCTTTTGGGTGGGGGGGGTGGGGGGTGGGGGGGGGGGTTTGGGTAGTTTGGGGGTGGGTGGGTTGTGGGGGGGTGGGGTTGGTTTGGGTGGGTGGGGTTGGGTTGGAGCGGGTTTTTTTGGGGGGGGGGGGGGGGGGGGGGGTTGGTGTGGGACTGTTGGGGGGGGGGGGCGGGGGGGTGATGTAGGGGTGGTTTTGTGGGGGGGGTTTTGTGGGGGGGTATTTTTGGGGGTGGGGGGTGTTGGGGGTGGGTTTTTGGGGTTTTGGGGGGGGGGGGGGGGGGTTGGGGTTGGGGGGGGGGGGTGGGGCGTGGGTGGGGGTTGTGGGGGGGGTGGTTCGTTTTGGGGTGGGGGGGGGGGTGGGGTGCTTGGGTGTGGGGGGGGGGGGGGGGGGGTGGGGGGGTACTTGTTTGGTTGTGGGTGTTTTGGGGGGGTTTTGATTTGGGGGTTGTTAGTGGTGGGGTTGTGTAAGTTGGGGGGAGGGGTTTTGGTGGGGGCATTGTTGGGGGGTTGTTTTGGGGGGGTTTTGATTGGGGGGTTTTGGGGGGGTTTAATTGTTTTTGGTTTGGGGCCCGTGTTTGTTTGGGGGTGGGATTTTGTGGGGGGGGGGGGGGGGTGGTGGGGTGAATTAGGTTTTTTGACATTTGGTGGTGGGTTGTTTGGTTGGTTTGGTGGTCATTGTTGGGTTGGTAAGCATGGG
>JAMPIV010001064.1:227500-419109 GCA_024509875.1 Oreohelix idahoensis
GGGGTGGGGGGGGGGGGGGTGGGGCACGGGGAAAGGGGTGAGGGAAGGGGTATAAGATTTTCAGGGGATCGGGGTAGTGGTGCAATGGGGGGGCGGGGTGGGTGAATTAATATGGGGGGGGGTGGGGTTGGGGAGATTTGGTTTCCCTCACCGTGCACCAGTCTGGGGGTTCGTAGATATGGTTTTTGGGGTGGGGGGGGGGCAGGGATAGATGTAGGTAGTGTAGGGGTAACGTGCGAATGGTGTGAGCAGGTGGTCTGGGTGTGGGGTGACTAGGTTTTGAAATGAAAGTGGTTACAATCTCTTGAATGTGTGTTGAGGTTAGATTGATTGGGATGGATTTGTGGGGAGGGAATTGGGGGTACAGGGTGAATGGGGTGGGGGGTCAAATCGAGGTGTTGGGGGGATGGGGGTGAACGGTGGTAATGGTTGGAGGTGAAATTTAATGTGGAAGATTATAGTTTGGCTAACCAGGTGTAGGTGGGTGCGAGAGGTATAACACGGGGCGGTGGTGAATGGACCTGTTTTGTTTGTGGGGTTAGTTTTGAGGGGGGGGGCCTGGGGATAATGCTAGGTTTGGAAGCCAGAGAGTTACGGTACAGGGGAGTTGTGAGAGGGAGTGGGGGGGGGGGGGTGGTTCCGGGGGGGATTGGAGTGGGGGGACATACAGGAACGTGGTACATGGGAGTATGGCGTTGGATTTTACATTGCAGTTATGGGAGTAGGATAGAGAGGGGTTTTTGATGGGGTGTGAGCCGTAGGGGGGTTGTGGTGGGGTGAGTTTTGAGTTGAAATGTTAGAAGGAGGATGTTGATAGGTGGTCTTAGAGTGGATATGGGGGTGGGATGGGGGGGGGGGATAGGGGGGGTTTGGTGTATGGTTTTTTGGGAGAATTTCATGTGTTTTTTTTTGAGTTGTGGGGTTTATTGCTCTCAGTTTGGTTAGAACAAGATGGTGAGAGGAAAGGGGTTGGGGGAAAGGGGGAGGGGGCTGGGGGGATTAATGGCGTTTATAGGTTGAGCCATGACTAGGGAAAGGGGAGGGCTTGGGAATGTGGTTATGGGTGATTGGGGCTAGGGGGGGGTTTAATTAGTGGGAGGGGAATTTGTGTTTATGGGGGTGTAGAGCGGACGGAACGGGGGGGTATTTTTAGGGATTTTATGTTAGTGGGTGGGTAGGGTGATTTTATTTATTGGTGTGTTCGGATGTTGTGTTTTTTAAGGAGGTATTGTATCAGGGGGGGATTTTGGATTTAGGGCGATTATGGAGATGTGGATGGAGGTTGGACTAGGGGGGGGCCGCGAGTGTTTTTTCTTGAGGTGATTTTGATGGGAGTGTTCGGGTGATGAGGAGGGGGTTGGTTATTGGGGCGATATGTGTGGCTATTAGTCGGGTCTTTGGCGCAAGGGGGGTTATCATGGTGGGGTAGGTTTTTGGGTCTCGTTTAAGTGGAAAAAGTTGGATTTGTGGTAGGCTCTATGTTAGAGTAGTGTAGTGTTTGTTTTTTTTGTGGTGTATTTAGTAGGGGTGGGGTTAGGTGGTTCGGGGGGGGGGGGGGGGAGTTGGACAGTGAAGTGGGGGGGTGGGGGGGTGAGGGGGTGGGGGGTGGGAGCGCTAGGTGTAGGGTAGTGTTGATGGGGTGGGGGGGGGGGGCGGGGGGGTGGGGGGGCGGACGCGAGGAGGGGGGGGGTGGGGGGGGGGGGTGGGGGTAAGAGGGGGGGGGCGGGGAGCTCTCACTCAACTGGGGGGGGGGGTGGCTGGGGGGGAGAGCGGGCGAGTATTCTGATATGGAATCCATTATGGGGGGGGGGAAGGGGGGGGCGGGGGGGACAATAATGGGGCGGTATGTATGGCGGGGGAAGGGGGGAGGGGGGGGGGGGTGCGGGGGGGGGGGGGGGGGGGGAGGGGGGGGCGCCGCGGTGGGGGGGGGGGGGGGGGGGGGGGCGGGGAGGGGTGGGCGGGAGGTGGGTGTGGGGGGGGGGGGGGGGGCGGGTGGGGGCGGGGGGGGTGGGGCACTGGGGGCGCGGGCGGGGCGGGGGGGCGAGGAACGAGGATGGGTGGGGGTGGTAATGAAAGGCGAGGGATCGGGGGAGGGCGCACTATGATCTTGGGAGTATTCGCGTTGATATCAGAGTGTAAAATCGGGCGGACGGAGTGGTGGGGGGGGGAGCTACTAAATCGGGGGGGGGGGGGGGCGGGGGGGGGGGTTGCTTCTCTCAGGGCTGAGGGGCGGGCGAGGCCATCTGAGCAGAGTGTACGTAGTGAGAGGGGGGGGGGGGGGGTGGGGGGGGGGAGGGGGGTGGATGGGGGGGGGGGGGGGGTGAGGTCAGGGTGAGGGGCGCTGTCTAGAGGGCTGGGGGTGGTGGGACCCTAGAAGATGGACTGCGCGTAGTTCGGGGGGGGTCTTAGACTGCAGGGGGGCGGTGAGAAGGGGGGGGGGGGGGGGGGGGGGGGGGATCGGGGTGCGGGGAGGTTAGGGGTAGGGGGGGGGGGGGGGGAGGGGGGGGGGCGGAGGGGGGGGGGGGGGGGGGAGGGGGGGGGGGGGGGCGGGGGGGGGGGGGGGGGGGGGGGGGGGGGGGGGGGGGGGGGGGGGGGGGGAGGGGTGGGGGGGAGGGGGGGGCGCCGAAAGGCAGAGCGAAATTCGAGCGAAGCGTCTCGGTGTTTATTTAATCGGGGATGGGGGGGGGCGGGGGTGGCGGGGGGGGGGGGGGGGGGTCGGGGGGGGGGCGGGAGGGTAATGGTGGTCGCGAAGTGGGCGGGGGGGGGGGGGGGGGGCTGTATAGGGGGGGCGGCGGGGGGGGGTGGCTAAAAGGGAGAAGGGGACGGGGGGGGGGACGGAGGGGGGGATGTGTGGGTCGCTAGGGCTTTGGGGGGGGGGCGGGGGGGGAAACTTATGGGGGGTGGGGGGGGGGCTGAGGAGGGAGGGGGCGGAGGAGGGGGGGGTTGGGTGGGGGGGGCGTCGGGCGGGGAGTGGCGCAGCGGGGGGGCGAGGGGATGAGGGGGGGGGTTGGGGGGGGGGGTGTACAGCTGGACGAGACGGGGGGTGGGGGACGGTAGCACTAGTCTCTTTCGGGAGCGGTAGGTCGTATGTGAGGGGGGGAGGAGGGTTTGGCGGGGGGGGTGGGGGGGTGGCAGGAGAAGACTAGTCGATTGCTGGCTTGTCGCGTGGTGGCGGGACGGGGCTTGCATGGGGCGGAGGTTAAGGGAGCGGTAGGGGGGGGGGGGGGCGAGCACGGCGGGGGGGGGGGGGGCGGGCTGGGGGGGTGACGGGGGGAATGGGTTGAGTGGAGGGGGGTAGGGTTGAGGACAGGGGGGGGGGGGGGGGGGGCGGGGGGGGGGGGGGGGGGGCGAGGGGGGGGGTGGGGGGGGGGAGAGGGGGGGGGAGGTGATAGGCGGGTCTGCGAATCAAATATCAGCTGGTGATAGCGGCGTAGATGATGTTGTAGTATGAGGCTAGACTACAGGGGGTATGGGGGGGGGGGGGGGGGGGGGTACAGGAGCTTTGGGGGGGGGGTGGGTGGGGGTACAGGGGGTATCCGTGGGGGGGGGCGCGGGAGCGGGAGGCAAGAGTCCTTAGAAGATCTCTGTAGTCTCTGTACGCTTTTCTTTGAGTTATATATATTGGACAGCGCGCGAGACGTAGGAACTCTTGGATTTCTTTTCTTAGTGCAGTTTTACATTCGGGAGATCGTGTGTGGGTCTGGTGTGACGAGGTTGAGCCTTGTCTAGCTGCTGATGTGATGCAGCGGAGACAGACTATGGTAACTGTGGAGAGTTCTGTCGGATGATGATGTGGTGGGGGGGTTAGCTGCATTTAGCTAAGTGTATCTGGTTCTATCTCATATCTCGTTAGGATGATTCTGTGATGGTGCCGGCGACGAGGCGCTCGTGGTCAAAGCAGGTTGTGGATCTATCGGGCATGTGGTCTAGGTGTATGCCTAGAAGTAGGCGGTCGCTCGCGTCTCTGGGCTCGTCGGAGTGATGGAAGGTCTTAGGAAGGGTGAAAGAGTGACATGACACGTGCGGATTTGAGACTGATAGGTGTGGAGCTTCTGCTGAGATAACAGTGTCTATTGGTTAGATGCGCCATGCAAGGGTGGTAGAAAAATATGGGGGTCGAGGGGGTGGTGTTTGAGGAGGGTGGGATAAGCTTAGAAGGCATGGTTGACCTGGCCTCAGGGCATTGAAGGGTGTGACGTGATTATGATCCTGTGCATAGCAGTATGCAGGCGTGAGGAGCGACGCTAATGTCAGGAAGAGTCAAGGTTTATGCGTGGTAGCTCCGGCTTTCTCCCGATAGGGGGTGACTAGAGGAGATGGGGTGTTGGAGCTGGTGAGGGATGACAGGTAAGTCTGAGGGATAGGAGTATGTTTTCATGTGATGGCGTGACTTGGTGAGCTCCTTGAGTAAGGAGTCGGAAGGAAGAAGATCTCTGTTGTGGGGGAGGGCTTAGGTATCTCGGTGAACCGTGGGCTTGCAGTAGACGGTCGAGCGGATGCTCGTATCTGTGGAGTGTATGGGTTTAGATCTGGAGGGTCGGGTTGAGTGTGAATATTAGTGCATAGCTCACATATTCACTCTATGAACCGAAGTGCACATGGGTGTGATATACAGTCTGTCCTCTTGATGATGGAGTCGTATTCGATGACGCAGATAGATATGAGGGAGAGTGTTCGAAAGAGACGATAGTCCTTTTATCTCAGGATTAGGACTAACTGTCTCAGGCGAAGATCGATTAGACGAGAGTACTAGAGATGATACTATTATCTACTGAGTCGAGTGTATCTTCGCATGTACTGAGGATGCAAGATTATATCGAGATGAGGTCTGATCTCAGGTGGGAAGATGTGAGTGCCGTGGCATAGACACAGGTGGGCTGAGTTCTCACATTTCTTCAGATGCGAGTCTTAGGTAAGAGTATAGCTTCATGGGCAGGTGTGCGGATGTGTGAGGTCTATCTATGACTTCGCGGAGAAGACTGAGTATAGACTGATCATTAACTCCTGAAGGAAGTATACCGGAGTTAAAACCGGTGTCAAGATTGGTCGGACTGAATGATAGTCATCTTTTGTTGCCAGTGTGGGTGGCGTGAGCTCGCGGCATATATGCGTCCGTAGGGGAGTAGAGTCACTCACTTTATTAGTCGTGTAGCCGAGTTGATTGTTACTGGTACTTCGGAGGTGGGGTCTCGTGTGGACGATGCAGTCTCATGGTAATCGTATCTATTATGGCCTGATATGGACTCTCCGCTACAGTAGGTAAATGGGAAGTGCCAGCTTGTGCTCAATTGGACTGTCCGGGATAATTAGACTCTGGACGATGGAAACATTCAGGGCAGTCTTCCGGTGTCCTGACGCGTAGTCTAGATTAGCTTGCAACGACGTGGATCCTGCGTTGCGGAATCGGGCATTAAGATCGTGTGACGCAGTAGCGTCCTTAGTGTTACAGGACCAATACGTCAATGTTTTGACTGTTGGACGCGTTTGCGTGATTAGGAAGGGATTTCCTGATATCTTTAACGTGGGCGATTGATCATGTAAGGGGCTTTACCGAGCACATCGCACGATGTACTCGCGTCAGACGGGTCGAGTGCCGGCCAGAGATTATGAGCTTGATGGAGAGACACTTGTGCGTGTATCGTGGTTGACTGTATGCAGTGTATAGCTATCCTGGTAGGTCAGCGGATAGTGACTAGAGTAGTATAGTAGCTTCGAGGGCGTGGGGCGTCAGTTTCTAGTTATTGTACGTTTGGTCCCAGGGCATTGTCAGGGATCAATTCATACAATATCTCTTGAATGGTACTTGCGTGAGGGTTTTCTAGCTATAGGTCCAGTCTTGGATGTGTGCGAAATCAAAAATTTCGGATTGTACTACATTAATCGTGGCCGCGGGGTTATTTATTCAGGTAAATGTTAGAAGAGAGGGATTCTACTTTATGTGCAGTTTGCGAGTCGCTACAAGTGGCCAACTGGTATATCTTTGTGAGTAACTCTTCCATGGTCGTAGGAATTAGATCTCTTCTATATGTAGACGGGGTAGATCGCCATATCCTGTCTTGAAGAACAAAGACTTGATAATTTATCACGGGATATCCAGTGTCTTCGATTTTAGTAAGCACTGTGGGGGTTAGCTGGGGGGGGCGATCTCTCTCTCTTATGTTTCTGATTCATATCAATATCGTGTACTATGTGAAGTTACCAGAGTGTTGGACCCCATGATTATAGCTATGGTCAGAATGTTCGCTGTGGGGATCACCGAGCTGAGTATCATTAGGCTTCTCCTCCAGTGAGTTTGACGATACGTACGATCTGTGATCTTATATCAGGTGCCTCATAACGTGATGGAAATTGGTCTAGGCTAAGAGAGTATATTCCCCAGAGAAGCGATATTTGCTTTACATGGTGTGGCGAAGCGAATATCATGATGGTAGGATTTGGTTGTT
Organism: Oreohelix idahoensis; assembly: GCA_024509875.1. NCBI lineage: Eukaryota > Metazoa > Mollusca > Gastropoda > Stylommatophora > Oreohelicidae > Oreohelix > Oreohelix idahoensis. The sequence goes on from JAMPIV010001064.1 coordinate 233,944, forward strand.
GTATGGGTGTGCTTTGATTGCTCCTTTCCATGGAAGATCAAGTTTTATACAGTTCCTGGCGATGGGATGAGGTCATGGTTGCAACAGAGATTTCCGTGGGTGCTGTTTGGAATATACAAGTTTCATGGCATGTAGGGAGTATCTAGGCGAGATCCAATGGTGGGGTGATCGACTGAAAGGACTGTTTCTTTTATCCGGGGTATGCAGTGTCAGCGGATTGGCAAGTTTTGTGTAACCAACATGTTTATTTAAATTTAAAGCTGACTCTTGACAGTCAGGGAGTGGAGGAGCGTCGATATGGGGGAAGGACGGGGATGAGTGGTGAGGCATGTAGAGGGATCAACTGTGATAATATAGTGGTACGAGTCGCTGAGTTGGTGACTGGACAGTGGCATTTCTGTCCTGATAGATGTAGTATATTTTAATATGTAGGGGTAGGTTATATTACCAGCTGTCGGGCCAGGGGATGTTGTGCAGGGTTCCGTCGCTGATGCTTGCTGCCCATTATCACTGTACTGCATTCAGTGTGTATATGGTCGAAAGTGATATTATCAAACGGATCTCACACTGATTCGAAGTGAGAGCGCGTGGCTGGGTTTTTTTAGGTGGGGGGGGAAGGACGATCAGTGTGTTGTGAGTTGAGATGATGACGTGGCCCGAACGGTTGACTAGATAGATTGGAGTCATTTGTTTGTGACGTGAACCCCATCTTAGTAACTGAGCTGAGTGTACGGTGTGGCATGCCGCGTGCGCGATAGAGCGCGGATTTGTGGGGCCTCATCATGGAGCGGAGCAGGGGACATGCGGCCTATATTGGGGTTAGTCCCCCCCCCCCCCCCCCCCTGGCTGCCAGTAACCTCGAGGCCATTGTCCGCCTGTGTGGAGACGTTCCATCAGCGACAATATTAAGTACCCTCCCCCCCCCCCCCCCCCCCCCCCCCATGGGAAAAAGGTTTTGTTTGTTTTGGCCAGGTAAGGTCTAGAGGAGTACCTTGTTCACATCAAGATTGACATCTTTCTCAGGTCTCTGGAGCCGCCCCCCCCCCCAACCCCCTCCCCGGCCCCCCCCCCCCCCCACCCCCCCCCCCCCCCCCCCCCCCCCCCCCCCCCCCCCCCCCCGCCCCCCCTAGAGGATATATCTCGTTTAGATCTCTCGTTGAGTCCTTCCCAGAGCAGTCCTGGTTTCACCAATAGGTTGGGCTGCGTGCGTAGGCGAGAAGGTGGTATGTCGTTCTCGAGACAAATAAATGATCAGGCATTTCTAAACTTCTTCTATAAAATTATTCCGATTTGACTCTTCTGTGGTTCAAATTTTAATCATATGATGATGAGGCTTGCGCCTGACGTTAACATGTCGATAAGGTGTCTGAGGTCATCTTTGAGCTCATATGCTTTTGCACATTACTTACTGTCATAGTAGGAGTGTTACTCTATGTCAGGGTGGGAAATAAGCTCCCTTATAGATTAGACTTGAGTTGCGCGAGTGAAGTACTCGGTAAGCTCTAAGCTTTTTGTGCTCAGCGTGCTCTTATATATCATCTGCTGGTGATATACAGTCGAAGGTATTCGTTGGCTTAAAATTGATTCGAATGTGGCAGTGCGTCTCAGCGTCAACTAATTTTGGTGAGTCTAGCCGGCGCGCGTCCACGGATTGCGATGTAGCGTCTGCACAGGGACTGGCATGTGGCTAGCAGAGTGCAAAGGGAGTTGAGTTGGATGTATCAGTCTTATGTTCACCTGGTAAGAGTGCATGGGCCTATGATAATTCCAACTCCTTAGTGCGTGAACGGGTTGCATGCTCCCTCTGTAATCTCTTAACTTGCTCTTAGGCTTCCGCTTTCAGGTGCGCCAGTCTGCTGATTCGGGCGCTTCCTGTATCAGCATGACTTGTGAGAGATATAGGCTTCGGATTCTTGCGTTCCTTGACTCTGGTTTTTCTTTATCGGGCGCGAGAGCCGTATTAGAGTATCATACTTCACTATCGGGGCTCAATGGGGCTCGCTAGCCTGGGTATCTCAGTCACGGAGAGGCATATCTTTGGGGGGGTTTGGGGGGAGGGAGCGCTCATGAATTTTCTTTGCTTCTACTCTCGTCATCTGTCTAGCAATAAATGCTTTGGTCAAAGGGGCAGGCTTGTCTACATACTGGACCAGCTCTGGTTTCCATCACTTTTATATGCCATCTCTATAGCATGCTCCTGCTCACGTTGATGTCTAGCAGATAGCAAGTTTGTAGGCATGGTTGCTGCAGGATCTATGATAACTTACAATTTTATTATTAATGTTATAAAATTTTATGTTTATCTGGCGATATGATTTAATGTGTATGAACAACATGTGTTTACATGGACGCCGGGGGTTAGAATATATCAGGCTCATGACAATGTATCAAACTATCCCAAATGGTGGGTTGGTACGTCTATCTAATGTGTTGTGGAGTCCCATAGGGATTTCATATAATAATGGCGTTAGTTACTTATACTTTAGTCAATTTCCCTTGCGCCGAGAGGTTGTCGTAGTGCTTGTGGTATAATGGAAGAGGAGCGCCAGACCTATTCTACCATTATGTGTGCTTCTTCCTACACAAGGTTCCATTCTGAGGAACGTCTCTCTGTGCCTATAGTGTATGCTGTGATTAGTCTATGGTTGTTCTCCCAGTAGTATGACTCTGGGGTTCGATCCTGCTCAGGTCTGGATCCGTGGCTCCTGTGTTACATATTGGATTAGGACTTGACGGTGGATCGTCTATATAGATGTATGCGAGATGCTTCTCATGGGTATCGTGATCTTCTGCGTGTGTGGGTATTACTGGGGTTGGTCTGTACGATGGGTGTTGGGTACTGTTCTGATTTGAGCCTAAGCAGTGTGTCCGGTCAGTGGAGAGAGCGCGTACTACGATAGGTCTATACTGGTATAGGGTCGTCTGTGTGCGGGCATGCGATTGTCTGCTTCTTGTACTTCAACATTTTCCTTCAGAGTACCTCATTTTCCTGAGGTTATGGTCTAGTTGTGCTCCTGTGCAGCTGGGGGGGGGTAGTCTCTGCCACGACTCGAGCAGCGTGCGATGAATGTGTGGGAGCTTGGACATGGGGGGAACGTATACAGCCACCGTTCGTTGTTGACGCGAGGAGGTATATAGGAGGGGTATGATTTTGTGAATACAGTGCCCATCTTCGTGTTGTAGAGCGGAGACGCACTCCCCCCGGCCCGCGGCGCTCTTCTTCGAATCGCGAAGGAATCCACGAGTTATGTATCGAATCCGATGAGAAAAGTGAGCTCCCACTGCCGCTGCTTTTTGATTTTAGCGATAGCAGGTAGTGGTGTTCAAACTCTTCCTTTATGATGCCCCCCTTTCGGTCGTCTATAAATAAGCTCCGAGATATTTAAAGTGGTCGACCTGCTCCAGGACCTGTTCTCCCAGCTTAATCTGATGTCTTTTTTGTTCTCGTGATATCACCATGGATTTTAGTTTAGAGCTGCTTATGACCATCCCTCTCTTCTCCAGCTCTTCATTCCAGACATGCAGGTTGGATTGGAGATGTGCCTCTGATTTAGCAATCAGGACAACATCATCAGCAAATGCCAGCTCTGAAATATAGACCTGTCTCATCTTCCTGTACCTGACTGACTACTTTCTTGTTCTCTCCTTACATGCCTTGATGACATCATCCATGAGGAGTATGAAGAGGTAAGGTGATAGGATATCACCTTGTCTTACACCAGTGGTGGTCCTGAACTCTTCTGACTTATGGTTTGCTGTCCTCACATAATTTCTGCAAGACTTGTAGAAGCTCTGTATAGCATGAATCAGAGAAGCTGGAATATTCTTCCTTGCCAAACAGTCCCAAAGTTTGCTCCAGGGGACCCTGTCAAACGCCTTTTTCCAGGGGTATGAAACAATGATGGATCTCACTCTTATACTCAAGGGCCTTTTCACTCAGCTGTCTGAGTGTGAAGATTAGGTCTTGAGTACTTCGGTTTGCTCGGAATCCGCACTGGACCTCATCCAATTGTGGCTCAGCTAGGCGTCGGAGTCTCTGCTCTAGGATTCTAGAGTAGATTTTACCAGGGACACTGAGAAGGGATATGCCTCTATGGTTTCCACATTGTCGATTGTCACCCGTTTTTGTTTTTGAAAATTGGTGTTTGAAAATGATGGCAATCTCCCCAATCCTTTGGTATGGTCCTTGTTGCACCATGCTGCCTGTAGGACCTTTAAGAGTAATAGGTCGCCTGATGCTCCCATGTTACTTAACCATTTCTGGTGTTATACCATCATGCCCTGCTGCTTTGCCCATCTTGATTTTCTCTAGTGCTTGCCCTCAGTTCTTCCATCTTTATGTCATCTTCACCATCATTGGTTTTCTCTTCTGTGCTAGTGGTTATCATTTCTGATGCTTCACCATGCTCACCATCCAGGAGTTCTGAGAAATATTCTTTCCATCTTTCCATTACTTCCTGCGGGGCAGTAAGCAATTTGCCTTGCTTGTCCTTTATAAATTTGAGAGGGCATTGTTTTTCCTTCCTCATGTTTTTTAGGGTCTTATAGAACAATTTCTGGTTTTCTTGTGCATCTTTTTCTAGCTTTTCTCCAAATTCTTCCCAGGACTTCTGTTTTGCTGCTAGCACTTTGTTCTTTGCTTCTGTTCTGAGTGTCACATATTCTCTATATTTTTCCATTTGTCCTGTTGTGTTTTTAGCTCCTAAGTATTGTTTTCATGCCATTTTCTTCTCTCTTATTTTCTCTTTGACTTCCTCTGTCCACCAAGGTGTCCTCTTTCTCTGGTTCCCAAGTCGGACTTCACCGCATGCTTCTGCAGCAGCTGTCTTTATGATATCCTTGAATTTATTCCAGAGGGTTTCCAAGTCATCAGGTCGTTCTTCTGTGTTGCTCACTGCTGTAGCAATAAGCCCCTGATATCTGGTCTTAATTTCTGGCTCTCTCAGCTTGTAGGTCCTAATGCTCATTTCTCCTGCTCGTATACTTGGTTTCTTGCGTGATGTTGGGCAGTTCCTAGGCTGAGCAACTCTTTCAGTTGTTCGTTTGATTGTTAGCAGGTAGTGATCACTTCCAATCTCTGGCCCCCTCCAGACTCTTGCATCTCGGACATATCTGAATGAGCTTCTCCGAACAATGGCATAGTCGATCACTGACTTCTCATTCTTGGTTGGTTCACATCTAGTGTATGCATGTATGCGCTTATGGGGGAACTTTGTGTTTGTAATGATCAGATTCTGCTCACTGCAGAATCTAAGGAGTCGCTTTCCATTGTCATTGAGAGTATCTTCTCCATATCTTCCGATAACTCCACCCCATCTAGCATGGTCATTTCCAACTCTGGCATTAAAATCTCTGAGCATGATAACTTCATCTAGGCAGTCATCCACTGTCCTTTGAAGCAGCTCGAAGAATTCCTCCTTGACCTCTGCTCTCTCATCCTCATTTGGCCCATACACTATGACCAGGTTGACTATGGTTTTCTCCTTCTTTTAGTTTTACAACCATAATGCGCTCCGAGACAAAGTTCCATCCCTTGATACTATCTTTTTGATTTTGGGCCACAATGCAACCCACGCCCCCTTTAGCTCTTTCAGATATGGGTACACCACTGTAGAGCAACGTGTTGCCATCGAGATCCATGACTCCTTGTCCTTTTTTCTTCGTTTCCGTTATAGCCAGGATTTCTAGTTTTGCTTTCCTCATCTCTTCCACCAGCTCCTCTTCCTTCCCATTTATACTTCTTGTGTTCCAAGTTCCATAAGTCGTAGTCCGTTCCAGTTCGTCGCCTTTAGAATCAGTCCGGTTTTCTCTCTTGTATTGCTCGTAATCATAGTTTAAGACAAACAGGTGATTGGCCTGTTGTGCCTTTGCATGGTGGAGGGGCTGCCTCCTTACGGCCTCCATGCAGGCCGCCCTCCTCCTTTTTCATCCGGGCTTGGGACCGGCATAGGCGGAGTTCCATAACAAAATTGCAGACTTTTACCTGCACTGTCTTGGTTCCATCGCTTTGCTCTGGCCTTTTCCAGTTTTAGATGACGAAAGCTATTCTTTTTTTTGAGGCATTTTCACACAAAAAGTTCCGAAAAATGAGACTAACTTAATGTGTATACAGAATTTATGAATCCGACACCTTCGTGTAAACACCACGATTACAAGTCATGTGGATTCACACAACCAATGAACAGTTTAGAATAGTGTGCTCTACAAACACCCGGAGATTTCCATATATGGAAATAATCGGTAAAAAACACGACCTATAAATTCTCTATTTTGGTGGGTATAATTTTGTTACCAAAATACATGAACTACATCACAGGATACCTCAGATCTAGGCGAATCCAATGATGTATAATAGGGGTGTAAGCTTGGTTGCTATGGAAGAAACTAGGTCTAATTAGACATATTTTCTCGAGTTTGAGAAAATCTCTCAGTACCATACCTTTTTCAAAGTCAAAATACATATTGTTAGAATGCATTTTGACATTTAATTCTGTTATATTTAGATTCAGGAGATGCTAAATTACACTAGTCAACAAATTTTCAAAAGTTATTTGTACCAGAAATTAAATATACCATTTCTTATTGATTTTGACATGCTGATTTCAAATATCATAATGAAATTCACCAATTGGCTCTGGTTTTTTTTTAAATGATGAATTTACATTACAGTAATACAAATAATGTATGCCTGTATAATTCTCTGGGGTGAACAGCTAGTTTTTCTACTTTAGCATTATAAAAATTGTGGTTACATACTCAATTAATTGATATTTCAACATAAAATGATAGAAAAAATAAAAACAGTATTTAAAGTTCACATATCATGTTTTAAAAAGGCACAAATTTAACCCATTCCGTCATTATTCAGTCGCTGTTCGAGCTCTCTTTGCTTGCTTCTTGTAGTCAATCGATGAGGTGTCTCTTGTCACAGTCCAACAGTAATCAGCAAGCATTGAAGGGCTCCAATTGCCTTGATACCTTGTCTCCATAGCAGCAATGTCCTGGTGAAATCGTTCACTGTGCTCATCACTGACCGCTCCACAGTTTGACGTAAAGAAATCCAGATGAGAATCCAGAAAATGAATTTTCAAAGACATGTTGCAACCAAGACTCATACTTCAGAAGGAGATTTTCTACAATTTCATTGTAATTATCAGATCTGTTGTTTCCAAGAAAATTGTCCACCACTGACTTAAATGTCCACCACTGACTTAAATGCTAGCCATGCTGCTTTTTCCTTGCCATGCAACACGCAAAGAAACTCGTCATCATGAAGAAGTTTTCGAATTTGCGGACCAACAAATACTCCCTCTCTTATTTTAGCTTCACTCAGTCTTGGAAATTTTCTGATGAGGTATTTGAAAGCCTCATCTGTTTTCTCCATTGCCTTGACAAAGTTTTTCATGAGACCCAGCTTAATGTGCAAGGGTGGCAACAAAATCTTGCTGGTGTCGACAAGTGCTGGGTTCTCAACGTTCTTACTGCCAGGCTGCAATGACTGCCTGATTGGCCAATGTCTTCTGATGTAATGGTCACTTCGTGCACGGCTATCCCACTCACAGAGAAAGCAACAGTACTTGGTGTATCCACCCTGTAGTCCAAGCAAAAGAGCGACCACTTTTAAGTCACCGCAAAGTGACCAATGATGATGATCGTAGTTTACACACTTCAAAAGCTGCTTAATGTTTTCATAAGTTTCTTTCATATGAACTGCGTGACCAACTGGAATTGACGGTAACACATTACCATTATTCAACAAAACAGCTTTAAGACTCGTCTTGGATGAATCAATGAAAAGCCTCCACTCTTCCGTTATGTAATTGATTTTGAGGGCTGCCATTAAACCAGAAATGTTGTGGCACACAGAAAGGTCACCCTCTTTGAAAAAGAATGTAATAAGCAGCTTCTGGTGGTTCCTATACACAGAAATTGTAACATCTTCTGCCAGGAGATTCCACTGTTGCAATCTGGAACCCAAAAGCTCCGCCTTGTTCTTCAGTAAATTCAGATCTCTTACAAGATCATTCAGTTCACCTTGGGTTATTAAGTGTGGTTTAGTAGATGTAGTTTGCTCAAAATCTGGGTCGCTTGAGGTTGATGGTTCAGGACCACCAATGTCCTCTACTTCATCAGTGGAAGCAGCTGAAAATGATTCTGGCACTTTGGAAACTGGTAGGTCATCGCCATGTGGTACCGGACGTATTGCAGAGGGGATGTTTGGATATTCCAGAGTCCATTTTTTCTTCTTTGATATGCCTTTCCCAATTGGAGAGACCATGCAAAAGTAACAGTTGTTGAGATGATCAGTGGGCTCTCTCCAAATCATTGGGACTGCAAAAGGCATAGCTTGCCTTTTGCCAGTCAACCACAGTTTAAGATGTGCTGCACATGTATTGCAGCATATGTGTGGCGCCCAGCTCTTATCTTGATCTCCTATTCTGCAGCCAAAATACAAACTGTACGCCTTCTTAATCACTTTAGTTATATTTCATTTTTGTGATAGAAATGTCACCTCACCACGTATATAACAGAAATTATTAGCACTGTTCACACATGTCCTAGGCATTTCTAACTACGATACTTTTGATAAGGACAAATGCACTAACTAATGGCAAAATTTTATCAGAGATAAGATATTTATACACAAAGGTGATGTAATCATAGGTAGGATTGCATCATCAACTTCTAGTTACATTTTTATTGGTCATTAGAAAAAATTATGCAATCGCCCACAACAGTTGCATCATATATATATAAATTGACCGTAATCAAATAAACTAGTAGCATATATCTTGAAAACTAGAGCCAATCAACATTTTTAAATGTCATTTTCATTTTCAGCACACCAAAATTAGTTAAGATCAGCTATTTTCATTTCTGGTACATTTTGGTTGTTGACTAGTGTTATCAGAAAATGGACTAATCCCAAAATCCTTATTTTTTCGATTTCGACGAAAATTTATCTCACGCTCCTCTCCTTAACACATTAACTACCGAATTGAAAAACACACTGTGGCCGAATTAAATTGTTTTCCCATTTTCATCCTGTAGGTGTTTGCACAAAGTAAGCTGTAGTTTTCATAATTGTTTACAGATTTTTATGAATTACACGTCATTTTAAAGATAAATGAATGTACTATTACAATAAGCACCATTTGTAACTAATAGAGGTTGTTGCTATTTAACGGCCCTCTGATGGCCGAGGACGCAATATTTTTACAATTATAACTGCTTGCGCCCCATCTCTATCAAAATCACTATTTCAATCAATGTGCACACCGTTTTCACTCTTGTCCTCGTTGCTAGATCTATCAGTCAATTGTTGAAACAATTTTCTAGCCTATTCAGCCGTTAGACGAGATGTACAAGCATTTTTTGTGGTCCTATCACTAGTTGCCACAGTAAACAGTTTTACACGATTTGGTAACTAACTCAAAACACTGAAAAATATGAACATGATATCAATTTTCCAGTGTTCTACAACAACCATGCTTTGGGAATTTGTTTTCCGGCGGCAACTTAAAATCTCGAACCAGATCAGAAAGTGTTTCAGTACATTTTTCATTCGCTTTATTACTAAAAATAGATCGATGCTCTGAGCGGCTCGCAGTCCAAATGATAGGATTTCAAAAGCCGGTCCCACCGGCTCGCGGTAGTTAATGTGTTAAGTGAAGATTAAAATTGAGTTCACTAGTAGTATTTAAAACAAAACAAAACAAAGAACAGACGGACAGTAGGCGATCATTAGTGTTGAAAACATACAGCTTTGTTTGAATAAAAAGAGTATGGTTATCATATATATTTATTATAGCCATACATTACCGTGAGAAGTAAGCTGTATTGGGATTTAGATACAGCCAGATTTGGTGTTATGTGAATTATCAGTTATGGATAATCTAAATTCACTTGTGCTTTTGTTACAGCCAATAACCGAGGGAGCTCAGGATCAAGACCAGAAGAGCCAAACACTTAAGAGTGGAATAATTGTCACATATCAGTCAAGCTGTGGAAGTAAGATTGCTGAAGATGAGCAAGAGGAAACTATTTCACCTGAAAACAACCCAGAGAGTACAACTACTCAGACACATGGTGCCACCATGGACATGGAGCAGAAGTCATGGAAATCAACAACTGCTAAAGAAAGTGTTCCGATTAACATAGATGAGCTGTCAGAAAAGCTTAAGTCAATCTACCCACAAAAACCAGGAGCAGTAACTGGTCAGTCTGCCACACATGAACCCCAGACTCCCATGGTCAAGCCCACAGATGCTGGCATCCAGCAAGGCCAGATTCTCGTCCAACCCACCAATATTTCTCAAGGATTAGCCTATCCACATTTTCAGGGCCAGACCCAACCCATTACCCAAACAGCACCTCTGGCAAGTACTCAAAACCAGCTTCCCACTACCCAGCCAGTAAACCAGTCCCAAGCAGGTGTACAAGCTGTAGGCATCATGCAAATTCAACAGCCAGTGCAGGATCTTTCTGCATCTCCAGTTCAGATGGATACTCAGACTTCTCCAAAAAGTACAGTTCAGATGCAGGCAGGCCATATTGTTGTTGGTCAGCAAGTTCCACATGTCATCCCTGGACAGCAGCCACAATACCCTGTTTCCTTCCATCAGCAGGAGAACCCCACAGCAGATATTGTAGGTCAGACTGTTCCACCTGCCTCTGTTCCTGTGCAAAGTAATCCACAGGATCCTGCCTCCAGAGTGGGTGGTCTTCCTTCAGCTTACAACACTTCTGGTCATATGGGTTATGGTATGCACCCTCATGTTTCACACCTTTCTCAAATGCAACAAATGAACCAGATGTTAGCCATGATGCATATGTCACCATACAGTTTTCACCAACCAAATTATTATACACATATGACTCCCTACATGCAGACTATGATGCAGATGTCTCACATGATGCACCAGATGCAACAAAACCAACAGCAACATGGAGGCCCACACCAGCTTCCAGTACACTTGACCTACCCGTATTCTCATTACCCAGGTTGGGCCTATCCCTCCACAGTTGGTCTTCCACCCCAGTCTTCCCATCCTCCTGAAAATGCTTCTCTTTCCACCAATTCATCTCCTCCCAGATCCCCAACATCCTCCAGAAGGAATATTACACAAGACATCTCCGTCCAGTCTCCATATGCCTCTATTGAAAATCTGAGTAATGCTGGCAGATCAATGCCACGTTCTGACATAAACACCTTAGAACAGGCTCTGGCTAAAACCATGAGCAGACAGAACCATACACATCAGCATAATCCTTCTCCTGTCAGCAGTGGGACCAACTTACAAGAAATGCCCAGTGATACAAAAGCCACTAATCAACCATCTGATGTGCCAGATAAGTTAAAGAATGAAGAAGACAAGCTGCTGACTGACAGAGGGACACTACCTGACACCTCTCCACCTTGCCCCACTGAGGCCAAGTCTGAGCCGGACCTGTCTGCCCCCAAAGTTAAGACATTTTCACGCTTCAAGGTGGAAACTGTTATGGATGACCCCCTTCTGTCCCCTAAAGAAACAGAGAGTAAATCTTCATCACCTGAAGTGGAAAATCCAAAGAATGATGCCTCAGAAGAGAATAAAATAGAAAAGAGGGGAAGATTTCAAGTGACAAAAATTGCTGTTGAACCAGCGCTGTCTACATCATCTGAGGGAACCTTGGCAGATGCTACCTCTTCAGTGTCCAGCAATACTAACCCAAATATTACTGCGCTGCCTATCACTAAGCATGATGCAGCTGATCCCAGCACTAATTCCCAAACCCAAGGTGACGGTGCGTCTGACAATACTAAACCTGCCAGTGTAAGTAAATATGTACTCAAGGTAAATGATAACACTGTAGACTTAAATCTTAGCCACCCTAACATGCCAGCATTAAATAGCTTGTGTACTTCGAGCTCTTCCCATTCTGTATTTACCAGTGGTTACCATAAAAGGTCTAGGTCTGTATCTCTAGATCAGTTGTATAAGGTTGAAAAACGCCCTGGTGTATTACAATCAAGCTGCTCACATAGTAGATTAACACATCTTGGTGAAGGGCTTTGTAATAAATACAAACCTGCTCACATTATGCATGTACCTGCTTCACGTCATAGCAGTAAATGCATGCTGGTTGAGTGTTTTTGCTGTGCCAAAGACAACCTTGTGCATACCTGTCCAGGTCTGTGGAAAAGACAGCTGTTTGACCACAGAAGTTATTATCAGGTAGGTTGAATTCAGAATATGGATATTTTTAAAACTAAAAACAGCACCAAGTTCTTTTGCCTGATTGATAATTTGATTAGGGCTGCGAAATATTGAGAAAACGTGCACCAAGTTAATAGTGCTTTCACCACGCAATCTCATAACCAGATAACTGTTGGTCATTAATGTTAGTGAGTTGACTGCTGAAAGATGGTAGTAGTGCTGGGTGAAATGGTAATGTTGTGCCATGCTGTGTTAATTTTATCGATATACTTCATTGTTTCTTTAACATTTAACAGGCAAAATACAGTAAATTTGGATATATATGTGATAAAGTTTTTCCAAAATTTCAATCAACAATATCTACTTGCCATAAATCATAATTACAGTAAAACTTACCATTATGGTACCAGTTTAGATTCCCAGTTGGGGGAATATAATTTATGGAAATGGTTTTCAGAACCTGTGGTCCTAATGATGTCATACTCCCCCCTGGTCTCCTGGATAGTGAGATCAGATGCCTAGCCTTCTCGGATAAGGGCGAAAAAAAAATAGGCCCCGTGTGTAAGTTGCGCACATTAAAAATCCCACGCCAGATTGAAAATCGTAAAGAGTAAGCCTGTCAAGCTGCTACCGTGGCAAAATTTAAAAATTACAAACCTACCCACCACAAAAAGTATTTATAAAATGTGTGATTCCTATATATGCACATTACGATTCTTGCCGGTGCTATTGAGTTCGTGCACTGTGCTGAGATCCTCCTTGTGTGATCTAAGGGAGGAGATCGGAGTACTGATGGAGTAGTCCGTGTGCAATGAAGATAGTCCTTCAAACCAAACCAAACTAATCTTACCATTAACCGTATGTCCATGTAACTATTATCCAATTGGCCTAGCGGTTAGATTTCCTGTCGCCTCAAAGCTACCAGGTTCCTGGATAAAAACCTTGTAGTGTCATGCTCCAGTCTACCCAGCTGGAAATGGGTACCTCTGATTTTGAATTAGAAAAGGTGGGAAGATAACTGGTCGCCCCACCTTATAAAGACACTGGACCTAATATGGTGATGTCTCTAACTTTTCCCAACACTATTGCAGTATTTGCTACCTTTTACATGTAACAGTATTCGGTTATTACATAAAGCTGTTACACCTACTTTGCACATCGTAGCCGGTCAGTTATAATGATGTGCGACCAATGTTCATGATGAAGTAACCCAGAATAAATCAATATATTTTTTTAACCTGATAGAGGTACATTGATTAAGGTAATGAGCCGTATCTTTGAAATGTTTAGTTTATTTTTAAAAAAAAACGTAACTTCTTAAGGGGGTGGTGCTGGATATCAGGTCACAGTTTAAAAGGTATGAAAATTGGCACAGGTCTATTGCTTGATAATTTAGGATTCCCAGAATGTAAATATGTAGTCCCTGGAGATCTCTGATGAGACAGTGAAAGATTAGGGCAACTGCTGCATCAGGCATGCCATAAAAGGTGACTTAAATAAGGTTGGCAACCTCAGTGTAAAATTAATTGCTACAGAAAGCAATGCTACTAAAGCATGTAAATACTTTGGTGCAGACTTCCTGTAAGGGGATCAGCTGTAGTGGTAGCAACATGCCCTGTAAAGAGTGAAAAGGAAGATTATGATGATGATGAATCTCAGAATCAGTTGTCCGAATATATTCTAAAAAAAGATTTCTGTTTGTATTAAAAGTTATATTTTCCTAATAAATTAAGCTTTTCCTGTGAAGAAGACCATTCATTTTTTAAAACCTTGTTTTGTTTTATAACTTTCTTATAACTTGCCAATTTTTTTTATTCATCATGAGCGTGAGATTTGTCACAGATATCTTCCACTGCACTTTAGAACTTTTATGAGACAGATTTCTGATATCTTATCACAATTTTAATCTGAAGCAGATAATGTTGTAATGGTTTGCAAAATTTTTTTTAGACATTAGCTCAGGGTGTGCTAAAGAGATAGGTCAACAGTCTGTTCTGACAAAATTACATTTAGCTCTAAAAGTTTGGTCAAATTGTAACTTCTTATGTTCAGTTGGTGATTCTTTTTGCAGGTAGTAGGAAACAGAAAGAGCTTTCTTATAAGACAAAATGCAAGACATATCTAGCAAAGATAGTTTAGTTGTAAAAAGTGGAGTAGTAGGAAAGGGAAGGCAAATATTTTAATATTATCTTTTGTTTTATTTTACATGACTCCCTCTACAAAATATTGTCATTAAGACTTAAAAAAATACCACAGAAGAGGAACCTCAGCACAACTCTATTTTCAGTAATATTTTACATTCATAAAATTGTTGAAAGTTTATTTAGCTGTGGAGGGAAACAATTTGTTAGTTTTTACTGACTTAACTGTGTTGACAGTTGAGCTGAGAACAAAATAAACTTAAAAAATGGAATAACTTATTCCTAGTTTTATGAAAAAATTGGCTAAATCCTGCTGTATATTCCAGAAATAAGTTTTTATTGTTTTAAATTACTGCATTTGAAAAAATGTTTTAATGTGGTTCAAGAAAGGGAGCATCGTAAAGATTAACTATAACTAGTCAGCTTGTCAACACAATCAGCAGGGCACAACATTTCAAGCCTTAAGAATCTGACCGTGTTGTTAAGACACTGACCACATCTTTAAGACACTGACCACATCTTTAAGACACTGACCACGTCTTTAAGACACTGACCACGTCTTTAAGACACTGACCACGTCTTTAAGACACTGACCACGTCTTTAAGACACTGACCACGTCTTTAAGACACTGACCACGTCTTTAAGACACTGACCACGTCTTTAAGACACTGACCACGTCTTTAAGACACTGACCACGTCTTTAAGACACTGACCACGTCTTTAAGACACTGACCACGTCTTTAAGACACTGACCACATCTTTAAGACACTGACCACATCTTTAAGACACTGACCACATCTTTAAGACACTGACCACATCTTTAAGACACTGACCACATCTTTAAGACACTGACCACATCTTTAAGACACTGACCACGTCTTTAAGACACTGACCACATCTTTAAGACACTGACCAGTAAGAGATATAGACTCAAAAAAAAAGACAGAATGAACAGGATGAAGAAGACATGGAAAGACCTAGAGCTGACGGGACAGGAAGGACTTGGCAATAATTTTGTTGTTGAGGCTTTATACTTCTTGGGGAGCTGAAGGGTAATGAAGGTGATGTTGTTGACCTACCTCTCAGTTAGAGTTATTGGTCCTGATTGTGGATAGTACTCAAAATTCATTTACATGTTTTCTGTCATGACTTAAAAAAAATTTTTTTTTTTTTAGTTGTAATAAATTTTAACAACAAATTATAATAACATTAATTTTCCACAAAATAACATTGTTACCCTTGTAAGTCCAGAGACTAAGTAAATCATGAGTCACTAAAGACAAGAAGATTTAAAATTCATAACCTACTGAAAGGCCTGCAAATTGTTTGGAAGGAGGGCTGTAAACAAATTTTGTATTAGCTCAGTGTCAGCCAAATATCAAGGCAAATTTAATCTGAAAACTCACTTGAAGCGTCATATCTCAATTTTCAAACCTTTGAGTTTGTTTTTGTAGGGAAATAAATATTTTGGTTCTCTGTTCCATTCCGAATATACCACCCCCAAAGAATGTTAATAATGTTTACAAGAGAGTTTTGAAAGAAATATCTGCCATGTCTGTTAGCAAAAGAACAGCTGAGAAAAGTTGGATGGTAGCTTTTGTTGTGAAACAGGTATGATGTAGATCTGAAAAGTAGCTGGTGAAGAATGTTATCACTGCTGTAATATGACTGCCCTGTTGCCCAGTTATCTGTTAGGGCCGTAAATTTGACTGCATTGAAAGAAGTGAGCAAAAATACATAAGGCAGCACAGTGATAGATCTTTGTGCACCATAGTTGCAAAAGGATAATCTAAAAGTTTCAGCACCATCATAAAGCTGTTCACTTGTTAAAGAGCATGAAACCATCACTACTGCAGTCACCTTGCAGGAAGGCTGTACCAAGCATTTATATGGTGATTTATTTGACATGTTTCAGGTTGCCAGTCTCATGTACAACCTGATATTAGTGACCTTATAGGACATTACATGTTTGAGGTTGCCAGTCTCATGTACAACCTGATATTAGTGACCTTATAGGACATTACATGTTTGAGGTTGCCAGTCTCATGTACAACCTGATATTAGTCACCTTGTAGGACATTACATGTTTGAGGTTGCCAGTCTCATGTACAACCTGATATTAGTCACCTTGTAGGACATTACATGTTTGAGGTTGCCAGTCTCATGTTAGCCACCTTGTAGGACATTACATGTTTGAGGTTGCCAGTGTCATGTACAACCTCATGTTAGCCACCTTGTAGGACATTACATGTTTGAGGTTGCCAGTGTCATGTACAACCTGATATTAGTCACCTTGTAGGACATTACATGTTTGAGGTTGCCAGTCTCATGTACAACCTCATGTTAGCCACCTTGTAGGACATTACATGTTTCAGGTTGCCAGTCTCATGTACAACCTGATATTAGTCACCTTGTAGGACATTACATGTTTCAGGTTGCCAGTCTCATGTACAACCTGATATTACTCACCTTGTAGGACATTACATGTTTGAGGTTGCCAGTCTCATGCACAACCTCATGTTAGTCACCTTGTAGGACATTACATGTTTGAGGTTGCCAGTCTCATGCACAACCTCATGTTAGTCACCTTGTAGGACATTACATGTTTGAGGTTGCCAGTCTCATGTTAGCCAGCTTGTAGGACATTACATGTTTGAGGTTGCCAGTCTCGTGTACAACCTCATGTTAGTCACCTTGTAGGACATTACATGTTTGAGGTTGCCAGTCTCGTGTACAACCTCATGTTAGTCACCTTGTAGGACATTCCTGAGGGAGCAGTAGTTCTATTTTATCTTTGTTTTCTCTCCCCCCCCCCCCCCCCCAGAACTAAACTGGGCTGAAGATTTCATAGTGTATGAAAATGTTTATGCCACAAGTTTTGCCCTTTTAAGAATAGTTATTAGATTGAATAGGTTTTTTAATACCTTTTTTCATTTCTGTTATCTTTCTTTGCTGCATGATGAACAGAATGTTGGTGGTGAAATCCGGCCTGCAACCCCGGAGCAGAAGTCCAGTCCTGAGAAAATAAAGAATGAGTTAGCCGCTTTGGAGTTTGATGTTGAATACCAAACACTGATTAACAGGTAAGATAAATCTCAGTGTTATATATATGGTTAACCTGTACTTCATGAAAGTGTACAGATTTGTGTGTGCGGAGTACTGATGTATCTTGCTCATCTGTGTACACATTTGTGACAAAATCAATAAGGTTGTCACTTTTAGATATTTGCTGTGACAATAAACAACTTTCAAAGGTGTAATAGTGAAATAATATATTAAAGTTGGAAAATTGAGTTAAAAGTTATGCACGCTTAAAGGCGATGTGCGTGAGATGCCACTGGTGTATTACCTAAGCCCCTAAAGGGTAGCAAAGAGCAATAACATTGTAACCTACCATGAATGTTGTAAAAGGAGGGTTGGGCATGGAACTATCTACCCCATCCTATAGAAACTTTTAGCCACAAAAACCAACAACAGTGGACAGTCTACAAAAGAGATTTAGCCAATGACCTGACTCTTCTGTCCGATAAGCAGATGTAAGAAGAAATGAACATATTTGATGAGAGGTAACACCCAGTGGGTCTGAAAATAAACTGGGTAAAGATAATGAGATAAATGCTGGAACCTAGAACAAGATTGCACTTGAAGAAACATCCGCTACAAGATGTGCTCATGCATATACCTCGGCAGCAATGTAGACATATTGGAGGGACGGTGATATCCAACTAAAAGTACAAAAAGAAATAAGAGCTTTCATTGCTTTGGGAAATACAGGGAGAACAGAAAAAAAAATCAAGTGCAACACAAACATCTGAGTCATCTGTCAAGTCAGTCCTATTGTATGGCTCTGAAACATGGAGAACAACAAAAGCAGCAACCAAGAAGTTATGGACTTTGATGTGGGTGGTGCTTGTGTAGAGTAGAAGAATTGAAGTGCTACAACTAAATGACTAAATGTGGAACTGATGACAAGAACCAGACGTGAAAGTGGAACAAGAGATGGGAGATCACTGGCATTGGATAGGACACACATTGAAGAAACCTGTTGATAGCATTACAAGACCATCCTTATTCTGGAATCCCCATAATAAGAGGTAGAGGGATGCAGAAAAACACATAGAACAGAGCTGGAGACTGAAAGAGAGGAATGAGGAAGACCTGGAACTGATGGCACATGTTGGCATGTGTTTGTTTAAGGTGAAGAATGATATGAGAAAGTGCATCACTAGGTTTAACGATATTATCATCAATTAAGCAAGATGCAGAAATTGTGACTATGTTTTTTGAATATGCAGATGCTGATTTCTTATAGAAAAGTTAAGTTTTTATGTATAACACATTTCTTTTTTCTGTTGCAACTGTTATTCTAGATGGGATTAATTATTCATTTCCAATCCAGTGCACACAATGCAGCATGGTGAATAGTCACGTAAGGTTCCTTTAAGGTGTCTGTCACTTACTTAGTCGTTCCCCTTCTACCGTGAGGTGTAGAGGTTTGGAAGAGAGAGCGCCAGACTATCCTATCGGCTGTCTTAGTTCGTCGCCTTTAGAATCAGTCCAGTTTTCTCTCTTATATTACTCGTAATCATAGTTTAAAGCAAACAGGTGATTGGCCTGTTGTGCCTTTGCATGGTGGAGGGGCTGCATCCTTACGGCCTCCATGCAGGCCGCCCTCCTCCTTTTTCAGCCGGGCTTGGGACCGGCCTAGGCGGAGTTGGTGTCTGTCACACCATTACCTATTTTCCCAGGGGTCATCCTTTATTCTTTGTTTCTTCCACTGGGAGTGTTATATGTTGATCATTTCTGCATAGGTCTTTTCATGTTTTATTTGCCACTTTTGTCAGAAATCTCATTTCAGAAGTGGATCTCATATTTCTTAGTGTTCTGGTCTGGCATTGATGGCACAATGATGGTATAAATATTTACTTGTTAGCTTTGCCTTTGTAATAATTTACATCTTTGGATACTTCAAAATTGTTGTGAGCTAGTAGGTCACATAATAAGCTCAAAAGATTATTTCACGCTCTCAATTCAGTCAGTCTTTGAACATGCTGCTAATGTAGTTGAGCAATTCTTAATTGTTTTTAATTTGAATTTACCAACTTCAATTCTTATTTTTTGGCTTTTCAGTTATTAACGCTTTTGTTTTCTCTGCCTTGATCTTCATGTCAAGTTGTAGGTTATGGTGGTAAGCTCTATAGTTTCAGTTATTAACGCTTTTGTTTTCTCTGCCTTGATCTTCATGTCAAGTTGTAGGTTATGGTGGTAAGCTCTATAGTTTCAGTTATTAACGCTTTTGTTTTCTCTGCCTTGATCTTCATGTCAAGTTGTAGGTTATGGTGGTAAGCTCTATAGTTTCAGTTATTAACGCTTTTGTTTTCTCTGCCTTGATCTTCATGTCAAGTTGTAGGTTATGGTGGTAAGCTCTATAGTTTCAGTTATTAACGCTTTTGTTTTCTCTGCCTTGATCTTCATGTCAAGTTGTAGGTTATGGTGGTAAGCTCTATAGTTTCAGTTATTAACGCTTTTGTTTTCTCTGCCTTGATCTTCATGTCAAGTTGTAGGTTATGATGGTAAGCTCTATAGTTTCAGTTATTAACGCTTTTGTTTTCTCTGCCTTGATCTTCATGTCAAGTTGTAGGTTATGGTGGTAAGCTCTATAGTTTCAGTAATTAACGCTTTTGTTTTCTCTGCCTTGATCTTCATGTCAAGTTGTAGGTTATGGTGGTAAGCTCTATAGTTTCAGTTATTAACGCTTTTGTTTTCTCTGCCTTGATCTTCATGTCAAGTTGTAGGTTATGGTGGTAAGCTCTATAGTTTCAGTTATTAACGCTTTTGTTTTCTCTGCCTTGATCTTCATGTCAAGTTGTAGGTTATGGTGGTAAGCTCTATAGTTTCAGTTATTAACGCTTTTGTTTTCTCTGCCTTGATCTTCATGTCAAGTTGTAGGTTATGGTGGTAAGCTCTATAGTTTCAGTTATTAACGCTTTTGTTTTCTCTGCCTTGATCTTCATGTCAAGTTGTAGGTTATGGTGGTAAGCTCTATAGTTTCAGTTATTGTGCCCTCTCTCTGTAACTTCTTAGTTGTCTTTGTTGTTCTCCATGTTTCAGAGCCATACGTGTCTTGACATCAGAGTTGAAGATTCTGATTATTGTGTATTACACCCTTAGGTTTTGCAGTCTTGTGATTTATATTGAATTTTAAACATTATATAAAGTTGATGTGTAAATACTGTTGAATTCATAAGTTTGATCTTATTGATTTTGTATGTATTACAATATATATGTAATATAATATTTATTACATGTTGGTTTCAGACAAATTGAGGAGAAAAGAGCATATCTCATAAGCAAAGGATACGACCAAGCAGTTATTGACTTTGAAATTCATAAAGTTTGCCAGCCTCATCCATTACTTACCAGTGCTGTTGGTTCTCCTGCCTTCTTGAATGTTTCTCCACCGTTTACAGGCCAGCCATCTTCACCAGTTCCACTGTTTCACATAGGAGGTGATCAGAACTTTGTAGCTGTTGCAGAGGCTGCACTGGCCAAATCACCTCTTCTAGTTGATACTTTGAGAGCCAACAAACCAGCCAACTTGGAAGAACTTAAGGATCTCTTGAAGTATGTTGATTTCACTACTCAGACAAGCTCGACTCAGTCTAAAATAGATTTAAAGAAGTCTTTGAATGAAATGCGACAAGAGCAGGAACCGAGATGGGAGAATAATTTTGACAGCATTGGTTCCAGTGGAGTAGGCAGCAGCATGGGAACAGAGTATCTTGACCTGACCCGTGACACGTCTGCTAGCAACAGCCGCAAGTCAAGCATAGACTTCTCTGGATCTCAGAACTCTCTGTCTGAGCTTTTGCTTACTTACCAGCAGCAACAACAGTACCAAGCTTCAGCCTTGGGGCAGAACCAAATTCCAAATGCACCCGTGCAACCAAGCCATCAGAACACATTTCAGTCCCAGTCAACAGCTAATCAGCAGCAGTTGCCTCAGGTTTACAACACATACTATGCTGGTCAGTTTCCCTTCAGTATACATCCATTTGCTGGCTTTCAAACATTCCCAGTGGCCAGCCAGCAAGCAGCCTACCAACAGGCTGGCTTAACTTCAGCCTATAGTCAGTACTTGGGCAACACAGGTGCTTTCACCATGCCACCAGGATTCCAACCCCAGCAAGTCATGCAGGATCCAATACACCAGGCTAATTCCAAATCAGCAACAGCTGCTGTCTCTGGCATTCCCAGCTCTGTTACTTCCAGCACAGGGAGTCAGTACGTTGTTTCAGGTGTTGGTCAGCCTGTGGCTGCTGCACCATCTAGCCAGCCTGTGACCTCTTCCACTGTTGGTACAGTTCTCTCGACAACGGCACCAAGTGGACTTAACCCCATTACTGTGAGTGTCACCACAGGCAGTAATGATTCCACCCCTGCACAGCAGACCCAAACTGTTCCACAACACCCTCCTGGCCAGTCTAACTCTGGATCACAATGATGATCTTTATTGCAAGTCTTTCATTCTGTAAACATTCATCTTGCCTTTGGCTTTATTTGTTGTTGTGTATTTATTCTGAAATGTGGTCTTATTATTATGACTTAGATATCAGAGTTCACTTAGTAGCAGAATTTAACAAAAAAAATTTTTGTTATGTTATGTGGTTTTTAGGGTTTACTTTTATGATTGATAAACATGTGATTGTAAAGCATGCCCAGAAGGATTCTGAGATGTTAGTATCAGCTGTGAAGATTGTGGTGGTTCAGCCATTACCAGTCAGTTACTACACTTCAAACAGTATTAAGACATTTGTATGGGAAACAACGTTGCTAAAGATTAGTTTGGAACACTTTTTTTTTTTTTTTGCTTGAAGTACTTAATAGTTAACTTCAACAAATATTGTAATTCTCATTATGTAAATGTATGTTTAGTGCTGGTATCATTTTACAGGTTTAAAATGTATGAGCTTTTTAAGTGTAAACAGCTGGGGTCATGAACTGTCTCGTCTCATTTCTGTAGGCCTTCTGTTATACTCCTCCTCCCCTCCCCCCACCCACAAACTCCACTCCAGTTTAATTTTATGACAATGATTCTGTTTCATGCTTGTAGAAATCTGTTTCATCAAGATGAAACTTTGATTTAGCGCATTGGTTATATGTGTAGTCTGGCTGAGGCTTGCATGTAATAGCTTGTCAGTGTCCTTTGTTTATCCTTACATTTTATTAGTGTTATCTGTGTAACATTCAAAGTAATGGATATCTTGCATAGTTGTATTCATTCTTTGAGGAATTTTAGTTTTCACACGGTGGAGGGGAAAAAAAAAAAAACCAAGAAAGAAAACCTTTGTCACCCCTGTTATTGTGATAAAATAGCTCAGTAAAGATTTCTTTCCAGAAGTTCTTAAAATGTGTGCAATGGATAATATTTATTTACATTAAATGCATGTTCAAATGTTCAGTTTGCAGCTTTATTTGCCAGAGAAAACAAACATTTTCTTTATTCATTTGTAGATTATTAGACACTGAAGCTATCATAAATGTTTCTCTGTGCCGTTATGGTCTATAGCAGAGGTTTTCAAACTTGTTTGGTCCGCGGCTCCCTTGACTTGTGCATAAATCACCGCGGCTCCTCTCTATACTACGAAGATCTATATTTATTGATGGACCTTGGCTCATAATATCGAGCCCAACACTTTTCCCAAGCCACCGCGACGCCCTTAGCCGAGGGCCGCGACGCCCCTGGGAGCCGCGACGCACAGTTTGAAAACCTCTGGTCTATAGGTTTTCCAGTGTGGCCTGCTGTAACATTGCTTTGGTTCTAATGCTGTGGTTATTTAATGTTAGCAAGGACTATTAACTTTAGTTAAAACTCCGTAATCATTTCCTTTTGGCTCACTGGAAAGGAATAGTTAAAAACAGCAGCCCTAAGTTGAGGATCAGTTTTCTTAAAATTCTAGTCACCCAACACAGTTGTAAAAGGCTTTCAGTGCTGAAGTTGCTTGGATAGAACATGCACTCAGGCATCTTTGAAGATACAAGGAAAAAATGAGATGACTACTTGCTCAGGCATGTTGTAATTGGCAACTAATAATGAGATTGTGCATGGTGCTGGCAGACATTGGGCGCACGCATTACTGATGTGAGAGGTGCCACTGAGAAAGTGCTTGTATGCAGGTTTCCTGCAAGCTGGCCAGTTGTGTTGGTGACTCCATGTTCCACAAGGAGTGAAACAAGAAGAAAGACAAGTAGAAACAGAGCATTAGGAGACGGCTTTGTAATGAGTTGATGGGCATATATTTGAAACACAGGAGTAATACACTGGTAAAACTATCTTTGTAATGAGTTGATGGGCATATATTTGAAACACAGGAGTAATAACACTGGTAAAACTATCTTTGTAATGAGTTGATGGGCATATATTTGAAACACAGGAGTAATACACTGGTAAAACTATCTTTGTAATGAGTTGATGGGCATATATTTGAAACACAGGAGTAATAACACTGGTAAAACTATCTTTGTAATGAGTTGATGGGCATATATTTGAAACACAGGAGTAATACACTGGTAAAACTATCTTTGTAATGAGTTGATGGGCATATATTTGAAACACAGGAGTAATAACACTGGTAAAACTATCTTTGTAATGAGTTGATGGGCATATATTTGAAACACAGGAGTAATAACACTGGTAAAACTATCTTTGTAATGAGTTGATGGGCATATATTTGAAACACAGGAGTAATAACACTGGTAAAACTATCTTTGTAATGAGTTGATGGGCATATACTTGAAACACAGGAGTAATACATTGGTAAAACTATCTTTGTAATGAGTTGATGGGCATATACTTGAAACACAGGAGTAATAACACTGGTAAAACTATCAGAAACCAAGCTTTTTTTAAGTGTTGCTGAAATAACAGACCTCCCAGGATTTCAACTTAAAAAAAAAAGTCACTTGACACCATTAATAGAGAATTCCAGGTAATCATTCCTGCTGTGTCCCAGTTATTGATACATAGCTGTAAATGTTGTTATATTGTTGACATACTCATACTATTACAGGAAAGGGCTGTGCATGTGGAATAAAACAAAAAAGAAAGTATTAAAATGTCATTAAATGTTTAAATATGTCAGCAGATTGAAGGGCCAGTTGTCACATTGGTGTGATATTATTTGCATAAGATATGTGCGGGTCACATGATGCCAGCACAGACAACATTTGTCAGTAGCTTCATGCACCAGTTGCCCACAAACTTTACATGTACATTTTTAGTCTAAATTGTTATGCATTCCTCTCATTTTAGACAGTTAAACAATATCCTCATTTGAAGTTTTCCAGTTTTCATTAGTACTTCATTAATTTCATATTGAATTTTCAAGTATTAAGTTCATATTCAAATCTTGTGACAATATGAACAAATTTTTGTGTTGACATCCCCATAATATAAGATATTAACCTAAACTTGTGTGTTGATATCCTAAAATATCAGGCATTAACATAAATTGCAGAAATACATACAGTTTCATAATGTGTACAGACCTTTCAGTCATATATTTGTTATGTCTTGTTTGTAATTATCTTATCATAAACATATTACAAAGCTTGTCAGACCACAGCCCTTCAGTTGCTGATTTAGCATAAAGAGCTTTATTCTTGGATGCCCTTACGGAGAAGAAAGATATCTGTCTTTGATACATGAAACAGGGAAAGAGAATTATTCCTGTGAATTTGTTATTTTTCTCCTAATGTGAAAAGAATAAGTGCAGGCCTTTGATTTTTGTTGGTAGTGTCATGGCTTTGGTAATTTTAGTGTGTGGCATATTTTTAGATTAGCCTCCTTGGAAGAATGACCCCAGAGACTTGGTCATCTGATGGGAGGCTCTGAACAGAAGTATAAGAAATATAATGAATTGGGTGAAGTAAGTATACTTTTATATGGACAGAGGTATTGTCAATTGCACCATTATGATGATTTGAAAAGTGCCTGTTAAGCATTTGAAATGAAGGAAAAGGCAGATGAAAAATGAAGTTTGCCTGCAATTGATAGTGGACATTTGGCATGTGAGAGTGGGGGAGGAGAGGCAGAAAAGCAAACTTGTTTACATCTCTACAGTGCAGTACAGACAGTATCACACTCAAACACTGTTATATTAATGAGGCATACAAATTATGACAGGGTAATAAATTTGTTTCATTTTCCTTCTTATCATCTTACTTAACTTAGTCATTCCTCTTCTGCTGTGTGGTCTAGAGGTTAGCCAGAGAAAGCACCTAGCTATCCTATCAGCTGTCATCCTTTTGGCCTGTTTCCAGTCTTCGGTCCTTCAGAGTTTATGTGCTCTCAGTGGACATTGGGTCATCCTGGAGGTCTGGATCCCTTGCTCATGGTTTCCCATGATTGTTGTGCTATCCGGTTTCTCCCATTCTGCAGACGTAGCCAAACCATCACAATTGGGCTGTTCCCAAGGGTCTGCAAGG
Organism: Oreohelix idahoensis; assembly: GCA_024509875.1. Lineage (NCBI taxonomy): Eukaryota > Metazoa > Mollusca > Gastropoda > Stylommatophora > Oreohelicidae > Oreohelix > Oreohelix idahoensis. The sequence goes on from JAMPIV010001064.1 coordinate 259,773, forward strand.
GTTGTATTTTGAGGCCATGATGTTTCATCTGGTTGTGGACCTTGTCCCTTCTTTTTATCATTTAATGAATATTATTGTATAACTATTTCAGTTCTAACTGTTTCTAACTTTAAAAAAACTTATGTATACATGTCCCAGTTATCTATATTTTCATAAATTGTTGTTTCTTTATGTATCAAAGACAAAACAGAAATGGTAAACGAATGTGAGGATAATAAGAGAGCACTCGGGACATTTTTATGGAATACACAAGCAAATCTACAATCAGTAATTCTTGGGACTTGTGGTATTTTAAATTGGGTCGCACCCCCCCAGATTTCTGAACACTGTGCACAAAATCTTGTGAAGTAGGTTAAAATAGCACATCGAAAGAAATGCCTTTTCTGTCATCACAGAGAATTATGTTGGATTAGCCAACAAATCATTTGAAGAGAGGAGTAAGAAAAGGTGTCAGTTTTACTATGGAACAATAAAGTTAATACTAGCCCCTGGGGGATAAAAGAACAGGACTACTACTGCCTCGGGCATGTTGTAAGAGGTGACTGAGACATTATCACGTACAGGAATACATGAATGGTTTGGTGCAGACTTCCTACAACGGAACCAGCTACAGTTGTTGGCTTTATGCTCCATAAGGAGCAGGAAAAGAAATGATGAATACGGTACATGACATAGGGCATTTTGGGGATAACCCTTTGTCAGCCAAAGTTACACATTAGAGATGTAGTAGACGAACAAAACAAAAAACACTGTATATACAAGAGTTAACAACACTCGCTCTTAGAAAGCATATTCAAGATAGACACCAATGGTAACTACTTTGTCCATAAACGCTTGTTTCACCAAGCAGATTTTGATGTTTGTGACCAAAAATACAGATCACATGTAGCCCATATTTCTGTCTTCCACAAGAATTTTTTTTAAACATTTTTAAACTTTGAAGACTCGTCAGAGTTTACACCTTAATGAGAAAACAAACTCAAACATTGAGCGAAATGATGGCATAAATGCAAGGCTAATATATTTTCTAGAAACAAACACCACAGTGTCCACAAAATTCAGCATATTGCAATAATTCAGTGCAGAAGATGAGTAAATTAGTGCAGATGCTAACATGGACAAACGGAACTATCACAGAATGAAGGGAAGTAACCATCTTTATTTTATTGATGTGGATTTTACATAGATAAAGTAAAGCATGATTGTGTCAAGAAATTGCACCTGTCTTAAAATTGTGGCTAAGGCATGTACTTTCAAAATTGTAGAATGCTCCAAAGTACAGAATATCTATTAATACTTCAAATTGTGTATACAAGGGAAGTGAGAATAAAAACAAGTAGTTCAGGCATTTAACCCAGAGCCCCTAAAGTACACATTAAATGATGTAGTTCCAAATGCCATATCCTATTTGTAGAGGTGGATATGTGTTAAGTCCGTAGTGAGTAAATCAGTTTGTGCACCTGGTTCCTACAAAAATGTGGTGGAAGATGCCCATCTTTTGTATTACAAGATAATTCCAGAAGATAAGGTTTTAGTCAGTTAAATGTATGTTTATTCTTTCTGGATGGGCCTTTTGGTTTGGAAAAGCCAACAATGGGTCGTTGTGAATGCTGTGGAGGTTAAACTGTTTAACAAATTGTTCCTCATAAATTACATTAGGCTGCTTTTTGAAAGATACAGATATATATATATATAAAACCATTTGTCTGTTCTGAGCTGTATCGTACTCGCACACACACATTTTATTGTCCAGAAAACTTGCGTTCCTCCAACTGTTTGATATTGTAATTAATACTTAACTGTGATTTGGCTGGTATGGAGCCTTTCTAGACTTTGAGTGTTGCAATAATGAGACGTATATCTAAGCATGCACACATAAATGTTTTAATACCGCTGCAAAGATTTTGAGATATATGTTTTTATGTTGTCAATAATGTTTTCTTTTTCACAAGGACATATGACTGGTTTTGTGGATTCGTGTTAGAAAATTAACACCATAGTTGTTATACTTCAGGGTGTGCAGGTAACAGTTTTCAGGTACTACTTACCTGGCTGAGTAGTTTATTCTTCTCACTTACTGAAATACGTGAAGGAAAGAGCATTGCAACAAATAACACCGAGTTAAATTCACATAACTGAATTCAGTTGACATTACATACAAGTTGATATACATACTAGAATAAGATTTGCTCATATTGTACTTGGGAAGAAAAGAGTTAAAGCATTTTTGTGTAACACAGTAAGCTTGTGTGAACTATATATTCCATTATTTAGCTTGAATATTTTTTTTAATATAGACTAAGTGCATGCCTATACACAATATCCTGATATAATTTATCTGGGCAGTGCATACATCATAAGCAATATCTGACTGCTTTCCTAAATAAGATTTATGTGTTTAGTAATAATAATTTCACATCAAAGATGACACTATCAAATACCAATGGGACTGAGCAAACACATGAATTAAATTACAGAAAATGTCTGCTAGTCGCAGTGAACTTCTGTATGTCTAAAACAACTGTCACTAGATATGTGTTGTAGTCAGGTAGGATGTTGTAACACAGGTGTGGCAGCAATGTTTAAAAGGTAAAAGATTGTCCCATAGCAGATACTGCCATAGGGGAGTGAAGTGTTAGAGACTTCACCATACAAGGTCAAAGTTCGAGGGGTGGGGTGACCAGTTCCCTAACTCAAAGAGCAGTTTGGTACCCATTTACAGCTGGGTAGACTGGAGCGTGTCAGCTTTGTGATTCAAACCCAGCACCTTTACTGTGAGCGACCAGCATTCTAACCACTCTTTCAATCTGACACTTTATCTGTATTTGATAGGTAATAATAATAGCCACTTCAGTCATAACTGATTATGGGAATGCGCCCCTGAGGTGACAGCCCTCAGCTGCTTATTTTCCTGGTGCTCCTTTCGACGTTTTCTCCTCACCTCTGCTTCTTGTGTGAGCCTCTCTTCGCCCAATCTGAGGTGGCGCCGTAAATAGCATCGCCACTTAGTGCAATCGGCAGCTTCATCCTCCCATGTTGCTGGATCCATGTCCAGTGCCCTCATATCTCTCTTGCACACATCTTTGAACCTCAGCTGTGGTCGCCCAACTGTTCTCTTGCCATCTGCTAATTGTCCGTAGAAGATATCTTTTGGGATGCGACCATCTTCCATGCGGCGAACATGGCCAAGCCAGCGAAGTCTGCGTTGTCTAAGAAGCGTATACATACTTTGAAGGCCAGCACGTGACAACACCTCGACATTTGTCACTTTATCTTTCCACGAGATGCCGAGGATGCGGCGTAGACACCGCAAATGGAAGGTATTGAGCCTTCTTTCTTGCTTAGCATAGGTCGTCCAGGTCTCGCTGCCATATAGGAGTGTGCTGGTGACGCAGGCATTATATACCGCAGCTTTGGTCTTCATTGTGAGTTTAGAGTTTCCCCAAACACGCGATGTGAGGCGGGCAAAGGTAGCTGCAGCTTTGCCAATGCGGCTGTCGATTTCTGTATCCAATGAGAGTTTGTCATTGATGGTAGACCCTAGGTATGTGAAGTGGTGCACCACTGCCAATTCATAGTTATCGATAGTGATAACTGGTGCAGCACCCACATCCTGACTCAGCACATTCGTTTTCTTTAGACTTATTGTGAGGCCAAAGTCCTTGCATGCTTTAGTGAAGCGATTCATCAAGCTCTGAAGCTCCTGTTGGCTTTGAGTGACGACTGCAGCATCATCAGCGAACAACAAGTCTCTTATAGTGACCCTTCTGATTTTTGTTTTTGCCTTCAGCCTTGAAAGATTAAACAGACGGCCATCTGACCTAGTGTGAAGGCATATTCCTTCAGTTGCATCTCTGAATGCATGTTTCAAGAGAAAGGCAAAGAAGATTCCGAAGAGGGTCGGAGCCAGAACACAGCCTTGTTTAACGCCACTTCGTATATCAAAGGGCTGTGACGTGCTTCCAGCATATTGGACTGTTCCCTTCATGCCGTCATGGAATGACTTTATCATTTCCAGCATTTTAGAAGGGCAGCCTATTTTCAGGAGGATTTTAAAGAGTCCATCCCTACTAACCAAGTCGAATGCTTTTGTGAGGTCTATAAAGGCGATATATAATGGTCTTTTCTGCTCTCTTGATTTTTCCTGAAGCTGGCGGAGAGAGAAGATCATGTCTGTTGTTGATCTGCCAGCTCGGAATCCACACTGTGACTCTGGATATATGCGCTCAGCTAACTTGTGTAGTCGCATTAAGATGACTTTGGCAAACACCTTACCAACAATACTAAGAAGAGAGATGCCTCTGTAGTTATTGTAATCACTTCTGTCTCCTTTATTTTTATACAGTGTTACAATCTTGGCATCTCGCATGTCTTGAGGAATAGTTGTCTCTTCCCAGCACTGGCACAGCATCCTATGCAGGGGATGTAATAGCGTGCTCTTACAGCATTAGATATCAGTATTTGATAGGTACCAGTTGCAAATTGTAATATAGCCAGTTTTCACCCTTCTTAATCAGGTAAGCTGGGTAATCTGGCATATATACCTGGCTGGATCAGGTAGAACCAGGTAGCCTAAAACGTGGCCAGATGCTTGGTCCTGAGCACTCAAGAATGCCAGTTTACGATGGTTATTTAAAAAAAAAAAAATGAGCTTTTAGAAGGCTGTTAAACTTGTACCACAAAATTTGTTAGAAGTCATTACGTCTACTGGCATTAACTAATAGCAGAGTATAGGATATTGAAAATAGGCTAATCTGATTAGGTTGCCATTGCTTTCACTTTGCAATGGTTAAAAAAAAAAACATGTTTTACAAATATAATTTTGATGTTTTATTTCTGACTCTATTGCAAAAACATATTCCAATTTCATTTTAATCATGTTTAGTATCATGCTAATGTATTTTGTTGTTTGTAAAATGTCAAGTCTTGTGTTATTCTTTGAATTAATCTGCCAGTGCCAGTAGAGTATAATTGTGTGGATCTTTTATTAGGATTGTTTGAAATCTAAGCTTGTCTGTGTGTATCATCCAAAGATGATAAATCAGCACATTTTGTAAGTATGATTGGGCTGAATGGTTTCAATTGTGGTTTGATTGTAGGCATACCAAATTAACATGTTTGTGCCTTGAAATATTTTACTGCATTGCAAAATACCCCATCATTTTCCCTGTAAAATTCTGTGTCTCTAAGGAGCTTTAATGCATGTGAGTTATAGATATGACTTTTAGATGCTGAACACTATGTTTCTATAAAATGACTGATTTGAATTGTTCTTGTTGCTTGTATTACACTTCACACGCTAAAATTTGGACAGATAAACACTTACAGTAAGCTGTATACAAGTTAGTATGAGAACAAGCCACCTGGAGATTTTCATGTGCATACGTTACGATTAATGATACCTTACTTAAACCTAGAGAACATATATGCTCAGTCAGTCAGTCAATCTTTTAGCTCTGCTGCTGTTGTTTCATTTTTTTGTCATTACCCAGTTCTCTTTATCTGGATTCTGTTTTATGGAAACAGCGTTAACATGGGAGTATCGTATTTTAAAAAAATTGAACATCATAGTGACCAGCGTGGAATCATTGTGTGTTATTTTGTTCATGATGTAAAAAAATGTACTTTGGCTGCTTTTCAGTTGATTAAAGTACTTTACACTCTCTCCGTTCTCCTAGCTTGACAGTTCATTGAGCAGAGCGTGTAGAAAGCAATGGTGTAGCTTCCTCCCTCATTATGATATGTTATTTGTGAACATATATCTAACTTGTGACTAAATTAGTTTCTAGAAAACTTAAATTGTCACACGTGAACTATTTTAGAGTTCAGAAATGATAAGTATGCTCTAATTCTATTATGTGAAGAATTTTAACCTCCATGGAGGTTAGCCAGGTACAACTTGGGGAAGACAGGCCATAGAGAAATAAAGTACCTCTGGGTCAGACTTAGATTAGCCTGGGTAAGCTTTGGTTATAAACAGTAGGAAGGCACATGGAGAAGTGAGCTGGAGATAGAAGTTAAAGAGCTAAGGAACACATGGAAAGACCTTGAGCTAATGAAGCAGGAGGACTTGAGTTTGTTGAAGACTTGTGCTGCTTGCAGAACTGAAGGCAATCAGTAAAGCTTGACAAATTTCCTACTGACACCATGGCAACCATAGTAAATAACATTAGGGCTAATAATAGATTGATTTAAACTAATGTGTGGCCTGTATTCTTTGGCCATACCTAGAATATGTTACACCAGTATGGTATCATATAAATATGTATAAAAATAGCTTCACCAATTGAGAAGAAAGCAGCACGTTGACAGATGTGTATCATTTGCTGCTCTAAGTCAGGAATAGGTGGCAAGGAGAGCTGAAAGGTGATAACGTTTGACAAGCACTGACTGCTGTGAGGTTTCACTATTTGCTGTTCCTAGTTTTTTGCATGTGCCACATCACAGTGTTTTGATTAGTCGTGCAGTATTTTGATAAACAGTGAGTCTAGAGCCACATTGACATTTGACTGTTTCCAGTTTGCTTGTATAAGGACAATTACAATAGTCTTTGTGTTCTTGTTTACTTACTTAACTCCTGTTCAGGAGTTTATTCCCACGTTAGATCTGTCGCAGGAGATACACGGTATGTTTTCAGTTTTTTGCATCTGCTGTTAAAAAAAAAAAAAAAAGAATATACAAGATTTGACAAAAGTGAGGGGAAAAAAAGTATTCTGCCAATGATGTAGTTTATAATTGATTGTATTTTATATTCAGTAAAAGAATAACAGAGTTCATGACAATGTGACCACTGAACAAGAGAGTTTCATATGAAAGCAAATTTTCTAGAGCCAGGATATTTCTCAGTCTAGTGTGGGACACATAAGATAGAAATACTTTACCATTATCAGACACGCTGATCTTCAGTGTGATATCTTATTCCATGACATGACCAGCGTAGCAGCAGAACTAAGGTGCTATATGCAAGACCATACTTTCTCCAAATTTAGAGCAAGTAATATTTCAGTACAAGTCAATGCATGATTGAATTAGTCATTGGTTAGAAGTTTTGGCTTTGCTCAATCATTGAATGTATTAAAATCTTTAACAGTGAATGTTGGAATTTAAATGCAATGCACAATAAAATATGCTATTAACATTGTTAAATTTGTTTTCTTGCAAGTACTATTTTTGTTTTGTTTTTATGTGTTATCTGACTGTATGTCTTTACATTATATGTCTTTTTTAACATACATATGTCTTTTATTAAAAATATGGCATACAGAACCTATCACATCTCCACAAAATCATCATCTTTCTTCTGTTTTCCACTGCTTATTGTTAAGATAGTAAGAGTAAATGCAGGAAATGATAACAATCTATCTTTGCAGCAATATAGACAAAAGTTGGAGGGGCAGACAAGTGGTATCAAAATAAGGATTTAAAAAGGCAAAAGTAGTCTCTCATACATATCATGTTAATAAGAGGGAGCTCGGTAGGAATGCCCATTGCATTTGGGATGATACCCAGTGCACTATTCATCATTCAAATAATTCCTAAAACATCAACTTGATACATTTATTCACATTTTTCAACCGATACTCCTGTACTTGCGGAATGTTGGAGAGTAACAGAGAAGGAAATACCGAAACTGTCCTCCTTCCACACAATCTGCATAAGGAAAATTCTCCTATTCTTTTTGGCCGAATACTATCACTAACCAAGAGCTACTTACTCGGAATAACCAAGAGGACATACACACCATCATAGATGGCAGACGCTGGAGTTGGGTTGGCCACGTCCTCAGAAGAGACCCCAGTGCCATCACAAGAACAGCTTTGCAATGGACCCCCGAAGGAAAGCGAAAGAGAGGCGACCAAAAACAACTTGGCAGAGAACTGTGGAGGCCGAGATGCAAAACATGAACCAGAGCTGGGGCACTGTACGAAGGATGGCTGCCGACAGAACAAAGTGGAAGCAGTTTGTTACTGCCCTACAATATGCCACCAGGCCTTGACAGTCAGCAGCTAAGGTTCAAAGAAAAAGAATACTCCTGTCATTCATTCATTCATAACCCTCCACTCCCAAAGGAGCATAGGCCTTCAACAAACACATGCCAAGTCCTCCTGTCCCGTGCCATCATCTCAAGTTCTTTCCATGTTCTCCTCATCATTTTCACCTCTGTTTCCAACTCTCTTCTCCATGTACTTCTTAGTCTTCCTCTGCCTCTCTTGCCCTGGGGGTTCCAGAACAAGGACTGCCTTGTAATGCTATCAACAGGTTTCCTCAGTGTGTGTCCTATCCATCGCCATCGTCTTCTTCTCATCTCTTGTTCCACTGGCACTTGTCTAGTTCTTGTCATCAGTTCCACGTTGGTAACCTTGTCATACCATTTTAATCCCTCTATTCTACGCAAGCACCCATTTATGAAAGTCTGTAGCTTTTTGGTTGTTGTCTTTGTTGTTCTCCATGTCTCCGAGCCATACAATAGGACTGACTTCACATTTGAATTGAAGATTCTTATTTTCGTGTTGGATCCGATTTCTCTTGATCTCCATATATTTCCCAATGCAATGAAAGCTCCTCTTGCCTTTTGTATTCTTATTTTGATATCGCTGTCTGTCCCTCCAACTTTGTCTATATTACTGCCAAGATATGTGTATGATTCTACATCTTGAATTGGTGTTTCTTCAAGTTCAACCCTGTTATCATTACCTGCATTTATTCTCATTATTTTTGTCTTTTCCCTGTGTATTTTCAGACCCAATTGCTGTGACCTCTCATCGAGTGTTTTCAATTTGTCCTGCATCTGATTACGGTTATGGGACAGAAGAGCCAAGTCATCAGCAAAATCCAGATCATCCAACTGCTTAGTCAGAGTCCACTGGATTCCATTTCTATTGTGTGTTGTCGATGATCTCATAACCCAATCTATTGCCAGCAAGAAAAGAAATGGAGACAAGAGGCATCCCTGTCGCACTCCTGTTCTTATCCCAAACGGTTCTGTAAGCTGTCCTTCGTGAAGAACTCTGCATGTCATGTCTTCATATGTTTTCTTTATTAAATTAATGATCTTCAGGGGAACTCCATAATGCCTCATCAATTTCCAAAGTGATTCTCTGTCTACACTGTCAAATGCCTTTTCGTAGTCCACAAATCCGATGTATAGTGGTGAATTCCATTCCAGACTTTGTTCAACTATTATTCTCAAAGTGGCTATCTGGTCTGTACATGATCTGTTTTGTCGAAAACCTGCTTGTTCATCTCTCAGTTTCTTGTCTATGGACTCTTTTAATCTCTCAAGGATAATCCTGTTTAATACTTTTCCTGGCACTGATAGTAACATTATTCCTCTATAATTTGTGCACTCTTGTAAATTTCCCTTCTTAGGCAACTTAACCAGATATCCTTCCTTCCATTCTGCTGGTATCTCTTCCTTTTCCCAGACTTTACCAAGTAATTTATATAACATCTCTGTAGCCGTGTCGATATCTGCTTTGATGGCCTCTGCTGGAATGCCATCAGGTCCAGACGCTTTTCCCTCTCTTAGAAGCTTTATGGCTTTCTTTATTTCTTCCTTCGTTGGTCTTTCACCGTTAATTTGTAGCTCTTCTGCTGGCTGGATGTCCGGCGGGTTTTGTGGAGCTGGTCTATTGAGAAGGTCCCCCAAAATATTCTGTCCACCTCTTCATTTGCTCTTGTATATTGCTGAGCAGTTTCCCATTCTTGTCTTTTATGAGGCAACTTGTTTGCTTGTATTTCCCTGTTAGCTTCTTTGTGCTGCTATACAGTTCTCTCATATTTCCTTTGGCTGCAGCATCTTCTGCCTCTCTTGCCAACTCCTCAATATACTTCCTCTTGTCTCTTTTGATACTTCTTTTTACTTCTTTGTTTGCTTCTGTGTACACTTCTTGAGCCTTGGCTTTGGAGCTTCTAGTTTTGCTTGTGTTTAACTCTGCTTTCTTGTTTTTTCTGTCTTTTATCTTATTGATGGTTTCTGTTGTTATCCATGCTTTTTGTTGTCTTTCCCTTTTCCCTAGTATTTCTTCACATGTCTCCTTCCATACTGTTTTGACCTGCTGCCAATAGTCTTCTGTATTCTCTACATCTTCCAGCTGTTGGAGCACTTGGAATTTGTTGGATACTGTGACCGCAAATTTGTCTCTTGTTTCTTGATTTCTTAGCTGTCTTACATTAAACAGTTGTCTATAATTTTGCATTGTTGCATATCTCTTGAGTTTCATTTTTACTTTGGCTATCAGAAGATGGTGATCTGATGCCACATCTGCTCCTCTATATACCTTTACATCCTGCAATGATGATCTAAACTTCTTGTTTATGCATATATGATCAATCTGATTTTCTGTTCTATGGTCTGGTGATATCCATGTTGCCTTGTGTATTCTCTTATGTGGAAACATGCTTCCTCCTATAGCCAGTTGATATGAAGCACAGAAGTTTGCGAATAGCTCTCCATTTTCATTCATTACTCCTAGCCCATGTTTTTCCCATGACTTCTTCAAATCCAGTGTTGACTGTACCTATCTTTGCATTCATGTCACCCATCAAAATTGTGATGTCTCTTCTTTTTACTTTATCCATAATTTCCTGTAGTTTAGTATAAAATGCTTCTTTCACAGACTCTTCTTTGTCATTAGTTGGTGCATAACATTGGATGACATTTACATGAATTTTCTTTTTAGCTGTTTTGAAAGAAGCTGTTATTATTCTGGGTCCAACAGCTTCCCATTCAATTAGTGCTTTCTGTGCTTCTTTAGATAACATAAGAGCTACCCCTTCACTGTGGTGTGAACTTTCGTCTTCATGTCCTGAGGACAGCACCAATTCACCTGTGATGAGTTTCTTCCTGTCTACCCCCTTCCACTTTGTTTCACACATTCCCAGAACCTCGATTTTGTATTCCCTCATTTCTGCTGCTACTTGCGCCACTTTCCCTTGTTCGTTTAATGTCCGAACATTCCAGGTGCCAAATCTGGAAGTTCTCCTAGAAGAAAGAAGGTTAGTCAGCAACACAGACTCCTTTCGGCTTTCTCTGTGTTGCATCATACGCCTCCCCGCGAGAGGACCTTCCCCTGTCTTGGATGGCTGTGTTTTATTTTCTTTATTTGACTTGTCCATATTTGTTGAAGTTTTTTGTGGTTTAAAATTTTTTTACAGGATGGTGTAACCGGCCCCATGCCCAACCCTCCTTAGTCGCTTTTTACGACATGCTTGGTAGGGGACAGTGTTACTATTCTTTGCTCCCCTTTCGGGCCCCGGTAACACACGGGTGAATACTCCTGTACCAGACATATACTGTGTGTCATTGTGGATTTGGAACTGATAGAAAGAACTAAATACCAGTGGAACAAGAAGTCAAGAGAAAATGCTGGATAGGACCTTATTGATGAAACCAGCTAAAAGCAACACAATGCAGATTTATTCTTGAATCCCCAAGGTAAAAGAAAAAGGAGACCCCCAAAACACACAAAGAAGAGAAATGGAGATATTCTTCTTCGTACACTCTCAGACGTCCACTTGAATGTTCTCAAAGAAAGCAGTAATCAGTTTGAGGCTATTTGAATCCCCGTAAAGCTTTTCCACGAAAGGAACTTGCATCGGTCATATGCGCTTTCTTTGTACTGCATATAAGGGGCAACTGTGAAGCAGATGTTCAGCAGTCATTTTATCAGTGCCACAGTTACACTGATCGGTAGTTCCTGTGGTGAAGTGGGATGTTATAAATATTTATAGGGGGACTTAGTGTACTGACTGAGATCAGCTGTGAAGGTATCTATATCTAATGAGAGTAGTGTATTATAGATAACCTTACTTGCTGCCACATATATATATATCTCAGTCAGAATTATTCTGGAATAGTGTGATGACTACGTTATATGTCTAGGGTATGTGTATGATGAAGTGTAAGTCAAAACAACAACAGACAGATAAACAATTTAATTTATTCCACTACACGTGACAACACTGTGACACTCACATACATATAACACTCTAAGAGGATATCTTAAAGGAGTCACTGATAACTTTTCACATAACAATATGTATTCATTGCTGTCATGAATGTATATGTGTCCTGATTCAAATACAAAGGAACCAGGAGTCACAATCAATTTTAATTACAAGTTATATGTACAGAATTTATCAATATGAATATTGTAGTGACATATATTATTAACAGTATCCTATGTGTGTCAGTTGTGTAGTAGTAATATGAGGTAATACTGGTTTTGTTTTGTTCAAGCTCTGTTGGTATTTGTCATCATGACTTCAATAGTTTGTCTTTATTGGAACTAGTATTGGAGATGTTCTCAGTTCCTGATATTAAAACAATTTACTTCCCCTCTTAAGTTTATGTTACAATGTTATTTTAAGATGGGGGTACATAATTTTGAGCTCAGCTGGCCACATCAGCTTATCTTGCGTGATGGCGGCAGGAAAAGACTCCTCTGCTCGATTTCTCCCCTGGGCTCTGGAGACACCTCACTGATAGCTAAATGGACCAAGGAGTATGCTGTCCGACTCTGGATTCAGCAAAGCTCTGACCAGGTGTTGCTCAATACCATCAAGACCACGGTCCCTGAAAACAAGAAGGATGTACCTTCTACGTCATAACTAATTTATACTCTCTTTTTACACTGAGCACAATACATCACAAACATTGAGTTCAGAGCGTTAGGCCAACTGTCAGCTTCATCTGAAATACTTTATACCAGTATTAACCTCCTTAATGGTTACTACGCCTCTGCACTTCCAGCATTATTTCTTTCTAGTCAATCATCTAGGTGTCAGTGTACTGTTTGGCCGTTCCATGCCGTTTTACTTTCCTCCGACACCTTCTGTTCAGGCTGGAGCATTATAGGCTTTACATCATGTTTGCTACTGAACTACACATATATACAGGCATAAATTAACAATTCACATTCAATTTTCATTAAAAGATACTGAATGTTTCAAGCTTACCACAATTCATAGAATAAACACAGATACGTTGACTAGCAATGAATTCTGGCACAAATTCCCATCTGCTTATGTTCCAGGCTTTATTTAGCAAAAATATGAGCTGGCTTCAACGCACTGTTGCTTTATCAAGCTTATTTGAACTAGTGGTCTCGAACTAACGCTCCTAAGTGATTATATCAGCGAGTCTGGCCAATGGAGCCACGTTTCGACAAGTGTTTGAAAAAATTTTACCTTCCTACGTCTCCCCTAACAACCAAAGATAGTATTTATAGTCCGACCAATCGTGTTTAGTCTTATATTTGTTGCGCTCCAATCAATTTGGAGTTTACATGGTAGGCTATTTCCGTACGCACGGTTTTTTTTAAACACGTTATAAAAAAATTTTATGAGCAGAAATGATTTCATGCTGTCAGGCATCCCCACTATTTTATTTTGGTTATAACTTGTTAATTCCTAGACTATTTGCGTAACGTTTTACATATTCTTTGTCAGCAAGCCCTAAGGAACCCAAATATACAAATTTAAAAGAGCTAAGTGGCTGCGTTCAAAATATGCAATTTCTTCAACCTCCTGTTTCGAAGATGTGCTGTCTGGGTACTGTAATGTTTTCAAACGTAAACCCATCTATTGTCATCTTTTCTAATAAGAGTTTTTCAGGATTTAAAAACCTAACTCTGGGAAGGTTAGTGTTTTTATCACTGTCCGTCCGAAAAAGTTAGTGCATGTGGCCTTACACGCGTGATAGTAGTAATTGTGTATCGCGCGACGCGTGTTTAGTGTTGCACGTGTTCGGCTTTATGCCTCTCCCTTCTCTCTATCCTTTAGTCCATCTGTCTTTAGTTACGCCGTGTATAAAATGGAATGAATGAAATATTAAAATTAGGTCATTGTTCAGCTTGCGTATCTCACTGTTTTTCCAAGAAATACAGCACACGTTTCATTGAAGAAAGCGGGTAATAATATAGTAGGCTTTTACTATCAACGTGAAAGCGTTACAATTTGCAGACGAAGCATAAAACAAAGGGGATTTCGAGTACATTCCTTGTGACAGCACTGTTATTTTACCATTGCTCTTTTCTTTATTAGAATTTATTTGTTAAGCTTTACATTTACCTTTTAATTTATATATGTGGATTAGAATATTCCACGACAGTTCCTATCTTTAGCTTGTTGAATAGATGGTATCTCAATCTGTTGTGGCCAGTGCGGAGTCTGAAGATTAGCACTTGTTCTCTTCTGTTGAGCTGGTAGTAAGCATCCTTCTGTGTGTGACCTGGATGTTCTACATTCCATTTGTATCTGATTCTGATAAAACTCTTTGCCTCCTCGAAAGTTATGCTTGCATCAGGCTGAGGTAGATGTGAACCTTCTTTTGCCATTCTGTCAGCCTCTTCATTGCCGGTGATGTTACAATGAGATTGGATCACAACACTTTTGAATCGTTGACAAAGTTTGTGGAGCACTATTCCGAGGTCATCAAGGTCTGTATATTTTGGCTTTTCAACGTTGCAATTACTGACTGTGCATCAGTAAAGAAAGCAACTTGTCTCTCTGTGCTTTCTTCTGTCAATATAACCTCTGCTGCAGTTTTCAAGGCCTCTGCCTCTGCTCTGAAGTTACTTGAGAATTGTCCAGTTGCCACTGACAGCCTTTTTTCTGCACCAGTGCTTAAGTTCAGAAAGACACCCCCACCTCCATTTTCTGTTGCATTTGTTGCTGATCCATCTGTGTATGTATTGGTCCAGGTGTCGCGTGGGTAAAAATGGAGATATAAGAAGACAGAAAGAATTGGAACATGTGGTCATCTAATAATATGGCATCATTAATAAATAAAGCAGTTATACACATTTTTAATGACCTTGATGATACCTGGGCACATTAAGAACAATGGATGGAAGATGCATCTCAAAAGTGAAGAGCACAATAGCTCAGGCAAGAGCAGCATTCTATAAAATGAAGAGTATTTTATGCAACAATTCTTTGTCAATGGAAGTAAGAAAGAAAGTTCTTCAGTGTTACACAGAACCAATCCTGACATGGGAGTGAGTCATGGACAATTAGTAAACAAGTAGGGAAGGCACCAGAGGCCACAGAGATGTGGTTTTACAGAAGAATGTTAAAAATACCCTGGATAGTAAAAAAGAGTAATGAGGATGTCCTGAAAGAGGCCAATGTGCAACAGAAACTCATTTCACAAGTTAGGAAGAAGCAATCCACTTTTTGTGGGCATGTTACGAGAAGACGCAAGCTGGAATATATCGTAACAACAGGTAAGATTGAAGGAAAAAAGAGATAGGGAAAGAAAAAGAGAGCAAATACTGGACAGGTTGATATTGTAGCATGGAAAGAAGTCAACAGCAGAATTGATAAATTGTACTGGAGACAGGAAGTTGTGGAGAGAAATGATCTCTTAATCCACTAGGCATGGTTACTTGAAGAAGAAGAATGATATACTAATAATAATTATCATTATGCAGATGAGCTTCTAGTTTTAAAACAATTAAATAACACAACATCTTGACGATGTTATATTGGCTGTATTTATTATTTAAACACAATATGTTTTACATGAGGCATCCTTTATGCAAAATTGCACATAACGCAACAGGAATCCACCATATTTTTCTTGTCTCTGCCATATTCTTCACACAAAACCTGACCACCATACAATATGAACATAATTCTATTCAAGTCTTAAAAACTCATAAAGCAGATACTACCATAGGGGAGTTGTTGTTTTACTAGGGCTGCTGGGCTTCTTGCTCTTTTGCAGCCAATACCAAGTTGAAAACTCCTTGGTATTATCTACACTGTAGATCTAGGCATTTCCTGTGACTTTTCTGCCATTTCAAAATGTGTTGAGTTGAAGTCACATGCCAGTTTCTTTAGCTTGGCTTGCATTAATAAGATCATTACATCTGATCTCAAGCTAGGAGGAAGAAGCATGCAGCATACTGTGCATTCCCTGCCATCCAATGGAGCTCTCCAAATATGCCGAACTGAAATACTGTGCTCTGGTTCTGGGCTCTCCCAAGGAATCGTCACGTCCTACACAGCCACATCTCAGCTCCCCCTGCCTATCATGGGGTCCATAGTGAAATCTTTCTGCATGCAGGCAACCAGGTAAAAGCCAGAGTTTCGTTTGGGGCTCAAGTGACTCCTCCAAGCTTAGTGTGCAATGCTGGGTTCTCAACATGTTTCACCACAGGGGGAATCCCTGGAAGTGTGTGGATGATTTCAAGAGTCAATGAGGGTGTAATGAGCCTCACAGAGGTTCACATCCAAATCTACATACTATAGCATTGTGCATAGTTGATCATCATATAAGGATGACTTATGTCTCCATGCATGCTGTAGGGGAGTGAAGTGTAAGAGACTTCACCTAATATAGGTTGCAGCTTTATGTGGTTGGGTGATCAGTTCATTTCATTGCTGCTTTTCCTTCCCTAGTTAAAGAACAGAGTCAGATATCTATTTTCGAAGCTGAGTAGAGTGGACTCTGATGCAACCTGGTTTAAAAACTAGAACCTTTCTCTTTAG
Source organism: Oreohelix idahoensis (assembly GCA_024509875.1). Lineage (NCBI taxonomy): Eukaryota > Metazoa > Mollusca > Gastropoda > Stylommatophora > Oreohelicidae > Oreohelix > Oreohelix idahoensis. The sequence goes on from JAMPIV010001064.1 coordinate 276,273, forward strand.
AAGCAAGCTCTTCAACCATTCTGCCACTTGGAACCTCACAGTCAATCATGATACATTAAAGCCATATTTCTGAGACAAATGTTAACTCTCTCAGTACCAAGCCAAAAAAAGCCGAAATATTGGTCTGTCGTCCGGACAGAACAATGACCAGCTCCAATATAACATTCACAGATAGTAAAAGAGTTAAAAAAACCAAAATCTTTTATTTTAAATGACAATAAAAGACTGATGTATTCATATTTGTCACAAAACTGTTTCTTGTGATGTTAAACAATTTGTAAATATATTGTGGGTCAAAGGTATTTTCTGAATGATTTTACAAGGCAGCTGCCATATTTCAATATTTGCCAAAATTTTTTATAAATAATGGTGATTTACATTAAGTATTCTATGATATAGAACAATTTGAATTCCAGAACTAAGAGTGATATAATACAGAACAATGAATCAGAGCATTTTGTTTTTATTTTTAAATTGTGCTTCATTTTGGCAAGATGCTCCATTCAACCTAGACACAAGGTCAGTCGGTTATATTAGGGCACATGTCCATATATAAAAGACCATGTGGTTTGGTTCAGCACTGAAAGTGAATCAAAGCACTGAAGAAAAGCATGATTGAAATAAATAATATTGTGTATTGAGAGTAATTATAAGATGGAAAAAAGGCAGAATTTAATGATACAGTTTTATAAACAATGAGAGTAAAGATACGAGAAATATAAATAGGCGAGAAGATGGTGCCAAATAACAGTTTCAGACATATATTCCGCAAGGAATGAAAAAGAAGGATAGACAGACAGGCATGCAGATATAGAGTTGAATATGTAAATTACTTAAAGATTAATTTAAAAGTAAGTTAACCTAAAATTTAAAAAGAATAACAAAACTGTACCCGAAATAAAACTGTTGGTTGACAAGAAACAAAATTAAAGGTCTTATTAATTTATTTGACTGTGTTCTGATAAACATTTAACAACTTGATGATACTAACACATACTGATATGTACTAACAGACTTACTTACTTAGTCGTTCCCCTTCTACCATGAGGTGTAGAGGTTTGGAAGAGAGAGCGCCAGACTATCCTATCGGCTGTCTTCCTCCTGGCCTGGTTCCATTCTAGTCCTCAGTCTTTCAAAGATTGTCTAATGTTGTCCTCCCAGCGGACTCTGGGTCGTCCTGGGGTCTGGATCCCTGGCTCTTTGTTTCCCATGCTTGTCGTGGTAGCCGATCTTCTCCCATTCTGCAGACATGGCCAAACCATCTTAGTTGGCACTGTTCTACTTGAGTCTGCAGGGGGTGGGATTATAGGCCTTGACGTATCGTCTGGTTGCGTACCATGTCTCTTCTTGTTACTTCAACCACCATCCTCAGATACCTCATTTCTGAGGTTTGGATCTGGCTTTTGTGGGTTGTAGCCATTGCCCATGACTCGCATCCATATGTCAAGACTGGGACATAGGTGTGTACTAACAGACACATAGATTAAATGAGGTAACAAGAATGGAACTATAGCAAGAAAGATAACAAAAATGACTGAATGAAAATATGATGTCACAGAAAATGAGAAACATTATCATAGACATACAACTGAATGAAATCAGGCTACTCAGGCATATCATAAATGGTGACTAATATGAGGTTGTGCAAGGAGCTGGCAACCTCATGATGTTAAACAAAATGGCCACAGAAACTACTCCTGCACCAGCATGTGAATGCTTGGTGCAGACTTCCTGCAAGGGCGTCAACTACATTGGTGGCACTATGCTCCATAGGGGGAGAGAGAATAAAAATGATAATGAATCAAATACCACATAAAGAGAAATCAAATACCACATAAAGAGAAATCAAATACCACATAAAGAGAAATCAAATACCACATAAAGAGAAATCAAATACCACATAAAGAGAAATCAAATACCACATAAAGAGAAATCAAATACCACATAATGAGAAATCACATACCACATAAAGAGAAATCAAATACCACATAAAGAGAGTCAAACTGTGAAAACAAACAAATTCTTATTTAAATGTGGTTTGTAAGACTATATATGTTTGTTTTAGTGAAAGAAGAAAAATAGAGTGAAAATTGAGCAAAACAGATTTGACTAAAATTAGAGTTTGGTCGTTAGAATTAAATAATGAGCACTACTGACAACAACTAGATGACTGGAATGGTCATGCTCTTTCAAATATTTAAGATAATTAAGTACTGGTAACTTGTCTGTGAGTCTTAATTTTTGTTTAATGCATATGTATGAGCATGCGCACGAGCAAATACATGGCGCCCACAAAATGGTGCATCATAAGAAAAAAACACATTTTAAAAGAATATTTACATCAGTGATTCAAAAAAAGTATCTTACCGACAATTAAAAAAAAAAAATATCCATGTGGTTCCTGGAATCTCAGAGGAGAAAAATGACCACCTTTATAAAGAGACCTTTTATAAAGAGACCTTCTCTCTTTCAGACATTTATAGGAGGGACTACTCTGAGGTTGTCCATGATACAGACAACCTCATTATGTACAACAAACAAAAGCCATGACTGCAAGAGCGAATGACATTCAGTCAGGGGTACCACATTAGTGTACTACTGTATTTTCACCTTGATCAATGTGACATGTGCCGTAAATTTGTTACAATCAACTTAAATCAGGATGATGAGTTATCATACTAACTTAATTTTACATGTCATTTTACATCAATCACACCAGATCAGAGATATGTAAATTGGTTACATAGTTGTAAACGCAAGTAGTTGTAAACGCAAGTGTGTAATTTTTAAAAATTACTTTACGTACATTTCTTTATATCATCATTTCCTGTATGGAGTATGCAGACAAACACTACAGTTGGTTCCCTTGCAAGAAGCCTACACCACAGCATTCATGTGCTCTAACAGAGATTGTTTCTGTTGCAGTTTGTATTACATTATCAGGTTACCAGCCTCAGGCACAACCCTATGACATCCCTGAGTTAGCAGTATTCCTATTTTTTTCCTTGTTTTTTTTTCACATACCCCCGGGAACTGCACAGGACACTTGGTTTAACGATTTCCTATAATTTCTTCCAGTGCCATTAACAAATAACAGGGTTCATAGCAAATTTCTTCAAGCATTTTCCAGGCTTTTTCCAGGTTTTTCCAGGTCCAGCACGTGATTTTCAAGGATGGGAAACTCTAATATTTTCCTCATCTAATTTTCTCAGATATAATTATCACTTTGCTGATCAGCAATCCGGAGCATTACCGTCTCCCATTACCAAGGGTGTTTGCAGATTTCTTTAAAAAGAACTTTTTTTTTTTAATTCATAAAAGATTGAAAAACAGACATTTTTTCCAAGTTTTTAGTGAATTTGTTCAACATCAGCGCAATAAAATGTTAGTGACATGGATGGTAATGAATAAAATAAGCTTGATTGACGTATTGATTTAACGATTAACCACGTATATCAACATAAAAGGCTAATAAAATTGGAATAAAATGTTTTAAAAAAAAACTGTATTTTTCGTGTTTGTCTTTTTTGAATGTATTCTGTGTCTGTGGCATCTGACAATGAGCGTTTGTAAATGTTTGAGTAGTTAAGTACCTCTAGTTGGAGTCTGAGCTGCTTTTTTCATTAACTGGGGTTGAAGTTGTAGCTGTAGGCCTCTGCAAGAGTCTTTGTCAACGATCCACGTTGATAATCCTTGACTGTGTGGTATAACTTGAAGCAGGGTATCAGGCATAGAGGTACATTGCAATCTGGGCAGTACATGCAAGTCTGGCTTCTGTTCCCTGCAGCCTTACACACTTTACAGTCTGGTTTGTACCTTGCCCTTTACTTTTTTATCAATGAAGTGGTGCTCAGTAAGTCATGTTGTTTTGAAGGTGTCACATTGCGTCGAAGAATAGCAGGTTCAATTTTTTTTTTTGTACGCCCGCTAATACTCGAGGTGAAATCTCAGGTTATTATTAATGTCTAACCTGACATTGATTTTACGTGAGTATCCCTTTTTTCTTGTACAGAGACAGGTGTCCCTCGCCATTCAGGCAGATACTCGCCGATTTCGGAGGTACCCATTAGAGCTGGGTCGGCTCAGGAGCCGCCAATCCCTGGTCGACGACACATCTTCAAATGTCCTCTCCAGGTCTTGAGTTAATCCAGTCCAAATCCCGGTCGACGAAAAATCCTCAAATGCCATCGACTGGGTTTGATCCTGGATCACCTGGTCGCCAGAGCGGTGTGGTAACCACTACGCTAGCGCGGCTCCTAGCAGGTTCAATAAGAGTCATACTGACATCCTGATCTTCGCTTTGATCTTTTTTTGTAGAGTTGGCAGTGTTGTAGGTTATATGCCCATTGACCAGGGCAGTTTCAACTAAGAAATAATATAAAAATAGGATCTGTGTGGGTAGGGGTAGCTTGCACCTAGTTGGCTGAAGTTTCCACACCTCCCATACTTTTGCTGTATTTTTCTGCAATCACTGGCTTCTGAACTGTTCTGCCCTAAAGAATTTGTCTTTCTAACTGTCTTGTTTATATTATCATTGGAGTGAACAGTGGATATAAGGTTAAATCTTTTCGTATCATGCCAGGTGACTGTCGGCATGCCTTATCTTCTGTCGCACAAAACACAGGATGATTTTGTCTTTTTCAATTTGAGTTGTTTTTTTCTTCAGTGCTACAGGAAAATGCTTCCTATTTTCCGCTACTGTTCCAAATGCACCAATCTGAATTTCAGGTCTTGAAATAAAGCTGAAGGCTGAATCAAAACTATCACAGAAGAGAATATGTCCCTTGTTGCGTATGAAATTTGAATTAAAACTATGGTGACTTTACACTGAAAAAAAAAAAAAGTCCAAATAATCTCAGCTCTCAAGAGTTTTTTTCCTTGGTCACAAACAATGTCACATCTGTAGGTCTCCTAGTAGTGTTAGTTTAAAAAAAAAAAAAAAAAAAAAAAAAAAGGAACACAAATAACTTAGAGTAGGCCTAAGCTATGTATATTTACCAATTCAAAATGCATACATAATAGTCAAACAATATTTAACTAGAACAAAAGGTAATATATATAGTAATTGGGAGGGTAATACTTATGATAAGTGAAAATCTATTAAATATCAAACTGGAGACCTTTTACCCCCCCGCACGCCCCCCCGCCCACCCCGCCCCCCGCCCCCGCCCCCCCCCCCGCCCCCCCCCCCCCCCCCCCCCCCCCTCTTTACTATTTTTGTTGGGTTTTGTTTCGTTTGTTTGTTTAGATTTTTATTTAAAATTTAATTAAATCTTTTTTTAAAATTTTAAATAACATAGGCCTATCCACAAAATTGCTGATTTTCATTTATCCTAATTACCGCGATTTGACAGATGTGATGCCACTTTCGTGTATCGGCGATTATTCATGTTATCTGAAATTGAAAACATGTAGGCCTAGGCCTATCCTAATTAGCCTACAACCCTTCAGAGGTAGAACGGGATAAGTCTTTTCATCATAAATATAATAAACTGGACTTATTTAAATAGGTTTTATAAATGAGATAAACGAATTTATTACTTACGAGTGTTAAAAATAAATCTGCGTTTACGTCGTTAACGCAAAGCGCCGAAAACTTCTGGAAATGGATTTAATGCGCAAAGGGAAGTAAACATTTTACGGTAACTTTGCGCAAAGGGAAGTAAAAATTGTACGGTAACTTTACAATTTTTACTTCCCTTTGCGCATTTCCAGAAGTTTCGGCGGTTTCGTTTTCGGCGCTTTGCGTTAATGGCGTAAACGCTGATTTATTTTTAGACTCGTCGCGTTTGTTGTTGCGAAAAATACCATCAATAACCAAAAAATGGACACAAAGTAACGAACTTTCGATTTCGTATTATTTTTCAAGGTCCGATGCGGAAAATTCAAGGCTTATAGCCATTTTTCCAGGCTTTTCAAGGCCTGGAATTTTTTTTTTCGTTTTCCAGGTTTTTCAAGGTTTTTCCAGGTCGCTACGAACCCTGAAATAACTGAAATGGTAAAACAAAATTAGTAGACATACATTTTCTCTTTAGGTAAAAGGTGAACCAAGAACTAAGCAATAAGCTGTCTAAGACAGTTTCCTCACAGACATTATATTTAACACATAGCCCACAGAGGAAAAACAAAGCAGGCAGGTTGTACAATGCTAAAATGCAGAACCAGCATCTGACTAACAAAGTAAATATTACTCTAAAAATAATAAAAGCAGTACTTAAGACATAACAAACTGGAGTGCTGTGGCTGTCAGTCTCATCTCCCTAATGAGTTAGCTGGCCTTGAGCACACAAATAAACAAAAACTACAGAGATTCTAAGAAAATCTAGCATGAATATTTCTGAGATTCATGTTCAGACCTTCATAAATGCTGACAGAAATAATCTGACAAGAAAATTAATGCATATGCAAAAACCAGCTGCTAGATTTGGGGTTCCCAACCTGGAGTAAAAATACTTCCATAGGGTATGAGAAATGTTAAGGTGGAAACACAGAATATTTGTTAAATAATTATTTTACTCTATTGAAATATTAAGTAGTAGTGCTAGTGAAAAAAGTAGTGGATTGGAAACAGGAATAGAATCCCTGTTCTCAATCAAACCCAAAGTAAGAAACAAACATGAGGCTGAACGTAATGTAGGCCTACTGGTATCTCTTTAAAAAACTGTACCAAAATAAAACTGTTGGTTGACGAGAAATACGATCCAGGGTCTCACTAATTTATTTGACTGTTTTAATAAACATTCAGCTATGATACTAACAAATGTTGTCATGTACCAAGTAAAGGTTTCTTTAAGACTAAGAAATTAATCTGTTAATTTATTTTCTTATGAGCTTTTGCATAGTAAACTCTAGAATTTATGTCATATTGAATAGAGGGTATGGGAAGGTTTACTAAAAATCAAGTGTGAATGAGGACTAAAAATAGGTTGGGAACCCCTGTGTTAGTTGTATAGCTTTGAATAATAAATCAAATGAACACCAACAAACGTTAGTTTTAAATCACAGATCCAGAATTCTGGAACATACAAATTAAACATTTTTTTATTGCACAAAATGTATATTATGACCAATAAATAATAAGTATGCTGACTTTACACAATATTTAAGAAATATGATTGATGATTTTAACAACTATTACTAGCAAAAATATAATGGCACCTGGGTTAGAATTTAAAAACTCTCTTTATCTCCTTTATTTCTCTCTATTTCTCAATTTATTTACTGCAAAACCCAGCATGCACCTTACTTTACATGTTGTGTTAACATTTACATAACCTGTATATACTTTACTTCACATCTCATACTATAATTTGTATAACTTTAAAACTGGTAAATCCCTGTCAACACATTCCAGGCCAGAATTTACATAACTAGAAACAGTAAAAGTATTTTTAATATCAGACCTCACAGTCTCCAAGTATCACTGATGTATATTGCACAATACAGATGATGTGCGCACAAGCAAACATTAAAATAAATAGCTAAACACATAAAGCAGTTATAATTAAATGATATCTTGTTAATTCACATTTTAAATATTTAAAAGTAAAAAAAAACCTCATTTTAAAAAACGATATATATATTATATATATTCACACACAGCCATTTGCAAAAACCTAGCGACAAATTTGAATAATGTTCCCATAACTGCACAAAGTGCTCTTGATGTGATGATTGTATGAAGATATAATAACATATACAATATTTCAGGAGCTTTAAAATAAAATTGAACTTTACCGTATGTATAGTACTTTCATTCATTACTTTTCAGCTCACTATGGAGCATGGACCATCAGTCAGTTAATGCCTTGCCCTGTGTTCAGTTTCTTTCCATGTTTTCTTAATCCTTTTTATGTCTGCTTCCAGTTTTCTTCTCCCTCCCTTTTTTTAAAATTGCATCTACCTCTATATCTTTCACCTTGTGGATTCCAAAACTGCTGCTTTGTAATGCTGGCACCTAGTTCCCTCAATGTGTGTTCTTCTCAACACCAACATCTTGTCTGTTCTTCTCAACACCAACATCTTGTCTGTTCTTTTCAACACCAACATCTTGTCTGTTCTCATATTCCACTGGTATTTATCTAGTTTTCTGTATCAGCTTCACAAAGGTTATCTTGTCAAACAATTTAAAATCTTATATTACGTGCAACACTCATTTATGGAATCTCTATAATTTCTCGGCTGCTGTTTTTGCTGTTATTAATGTTTGAGAATCAGACAAATTGAACTACCAATACATTTAAGTTGAAAATTATTAATGTTTTGTTGAATTTGATTTCTAGAGATCTTTCTACATTTATCAATGCAATAATAGTTCTAGTATTCTTATTTTGCCAAAATTTATATGCATGAATCCACACCTTATTAAAGTATTTCTCAAAGTACAATATTGTTATCATTTGCTGCATTTATTTTCAGGATCTTTATCTTTTCTAGAAGGATTTTCAGATTCATTTCCAGTGCTCTCATTCATCCAAAGTTACCAAGACCTGAAAGGGGATCAAAGAGTGGTAATACTGTGACCTACAAGGCAAGTCGTTAGAAGCGACTAAAGAGGGTTTACATACAAAAAAGAAATAAAGTCAAACACAAAAATCAAAATCTTCAACTCAAATGTCAAAGCAGTCCTCTATGGCTCTGAAACATGGAGAATAAAAAAAAAATATAAAAAAAAACAACAGCTAGAAGTTATAGACTTTCCTAAATGTGGCTCACATAGAAAGGAAGACTTGAAATGATATGATAAGATCACCAATATAGAGCTGATGACAAAAACCAGACAGGTGCCAGTGGAACAAGAGATAAGAAGAAGATGCTAGCAACTGATCGGAGACATATTGAGGAAACGTGTTGATAGATTTCCAAGGCAGTTCTTATTCTGAAATCACATGGGTAAGGAAGGTAGATGGTGACCAAGAATCACATGGGTAAGGAAGGTAGATGGTGACCAAGAATCACATGGGTAAGGAAGGTAGACGGTGACCAAGAATCACATGGGTAAGGAAGGTAGACGGTGACCAAGAATCACATGGGTAAGGAAGGTAGATGGTGACCAAGAATCACATGGGTAAGGAAGGTAGACGGTGACCAAGAATCACATGGGTAAGGAAGGTAGATGGTGACCAAGGATCACATGGGTAAGGAAGGTAGATGGTGACCAAGAATCACATGGGTAAGGAAGGTAGATGGTGACCAAGAATCACATGGGTAAGGAAGGTAGATGGTGACCAAGAATCCCATGGGTACGGAAGGTAGATGGTGACCAAGAATCACATGGGTAAGGAAGGTAGATGGTGACCAAGTATCACATGGGTAAGGAAGGTAGATGGTGACCAAGAATCAAATGGGTAAGGAAGGTAGATGGTGACCAAGAATCACATGGGTAAGGAAGGTAGATGGTGACCAAGAATCACATGGGTAAGGAAGGTAGATGGTGACCAAGAATCACACAGGTAAGGAAGGTAGATGGTGACCAAGAATCACATGGGTAAGGAAGGTAGATGGTGACCAAGAATCACATGGGTAAAGAAGGTAGATGGTGACCAAGAATCACATGGGTAAGGAAGGTAGATGGTGACCAAGAATCACATGGGTAAGGAAGGTAGATGGTGACCAAGAATCACATGGGTAAGGAAGGTAGATGGTGACCAAGAATCACACGGGTAAGGAAGGTAGATGGTGACCAAGAATCACATGGAAAAGACTGGAGAGGGAAAAAAAGGGAGAAATAAGACATGGAAAGAACTTGACCAAATGGCACATGACTTGGCACATGACTTGGGACGATTTATTGAAAGCCTATGGCTCCTTGAGCAGATGACAGATAATGAATGAATAAAAGAGGGTTTGGCATAATCCCGTATAAACTTATGCTATAGACATTCTTCTTCTTCTTCTTCTTCCTCGTTCGCCTTCAGACTTCCACATTTATGACTCTAATAAAGGCAGCAGTCAACTCAAGGTTCCCGACATCTCCAAACAGTTTTTCGTTGACAGAAGTAGGTTGTTGCCATATGCTACCCCGTTCATTACTGTAGGTTGGGCAGTACTGCAGCAGGTGTTCGACTGTCATCGGGCTGGTACCGCAGGTGCAGAGATCTGTTGCACCAATTTTGTATTTGTGGTACAGATGGTATCTCAATCTGTTGTGCCCAGTGCGCAGTCGAAAAATGATGACCTGTTCTTTTCTGGATAGTTGATGATATGCGTCATTTTTCAAATGTCCCGGGTGCTCTCTTTCCCATTTGGACTTGAATGTAGCCTTTATAGTGGTCTTTGCCGTTGCGTAAGTTGTCTCTATATCATTTTGCTGTAAGGCACCTCCTTCTTTAGCAAGTCTATCTGCCTCTTCATTTCCTGGTATGTTGCAATGGGCTGGTATCCACTGGATAGTGCACTTCTTGAAGCATTCGGCCAGTCTTTCAAGGGAGATTATCAGATCTTTCAATCCTTTAGTTTGGTGGCTCTTCAGCGCTGATATTATTGAGAGGGCATCTGAAAAGATTACTATCTGTTTTTCTGCCTGTGCTTTGCATTCAATAAGAGTTTCAGCTGCCTGTTTCAGGGCTTCTGCTTCAGCACAGAAGTTGTTGCAGTATTTTCCAGTGGCAATTGCCATAGAGTGAATTCTATTCTTTAATTTTATGAGGATGCCGGCACCCCCATTTTCAACTGCATTTGTTGCCGAACCATCAGTATATGCATGTGTCCAAAGCTTCGCTGGAAATCTTTGGTCAATATACTTGGTTGCTATACACTTTCTTTGTGTTTCTGTCTGTGTTCCCTTACCTTCAATGCCTGGAATATCAGATTTTAACTCAGGAAAGCATCTTATTTTCCACAGTGGGATAGTTGAGCTTGTTGGGATTTTCTTTGCAACTGAGCTAGCTAGTATGGTATTATTGTTAATTTTTTCTTTTGCTTGGGCGACAAAGTTAGTTCGCTTGAGCCTGCCTCTTCCTAGCCTATTCATTCTTTGGTACATGGGGTGTCCTTCGAGCCTCTTAAATTTTTCAGCTTGTTTTAAGACTCTGCTGTCACGTCTATCCTCCATTGACTGTAGCCCTGTGATGTTTTCCATATGGTTGATTTGTGTAGACTTTAGGGCCCCTGTTATAATACGTGCTGCTTGGTTTTGGAGTCTGTTTACTCTGTCAAAATTTGACTTTGCTGCCGTCGACCAAGCTGTGATGCCATATTCCATAGCAGGTCTGACTCTGCCTGTGTACAGCTTTTTGAGGATATTCTCATCAGCACCCCATGTGGTACCTATAGACATTCAGAATGGAAGAAGGTCCTCCATCAAGGAGAGTAATGGCTCGAACATAGTGTTTAGGATTTAACTTCGGCAATCAGTCAAAATAATAAATAAGTAGGTACTTTAAATATCTTATGTGTTTTTATTTTAGGAAGCTGTTAACGGTGCAGCTCCATCAACGTGACATCACATATACTTACACCACTTATGTGATGTATCTTTTCAAAACATATGTTTAGTTTACATTTAATAGTTTAGTTGTTTATTGTCATTCAAATTCTTGTTAAATGCTATCACAGTATGTTAACTATCTCAATCTTTATATATTGCACTCGTGATATCACATTTCGTTTAAACAGACTATACATTACTCATAAAGGAAAATATGCTTTGATTGCCAATAATGCGACGTGTCAATAAGACATGTTAAGCTATTGACATTCCTTTTATCTGCAGTTGTTATTGTTTGCACAAAATTAACATTATCAGCTCTGTTTCTACTTTGACTGCTTATATTAAAGCAAATCAGAGCAGCTCCACATTATGTGAAGCCCGTCTTTCATAGTGTTTCAGCAAACTTTGCCTCAACATGAAATATACACATTAGATTATTTATAAAGTGGTGCTACAGCCATTATGTGTCACTATGTGTCATTGTTTTACAGGGTATATCTGACAGTGTCAGTTCCACTTTATGTCTCTACATGTCATGATTTTCCTTGGTATATCTGGTCCCAATCATTTGTCAGTCCACATCATATCTCTATATGTCATAGTTTTACTGGATATATCTGATCATAATATTGTGTCATTCCACTTTATGTCTGTAAGTGTCATGGTTTTACTGCATATATCTGATTACAATAATTTGTCAGTCCACTTTATGTCTGTAAGTGTCATGGTTTTATTGGATATATCTGATCACAATAATTTGTCAGTCCACTTGATGTCTGTAAGTGTCATGGTTTTACTAGGTATATCTGATTACAATCATTTGCTAGGTCCACTTTATGTCTGTAAGTGTCATGGTTTTACTGGATATATCTGATCACAATAATTTGTCAGTCCATTTGATGCCTGTAAGTGTCATGGTTTTACCAGGTATATCTGATTACAATCATTTGCTAGGTCCACTTTATGTCTGTAAGTGTCATGGTGTTAGTGGGTATTATCTGATTACAATCATTTGCTAGGTCCTTTTATTATTAGATTTATCTAATAATGATCATTTGTTGATTCCACTTTATGTCTCTTCATAAAGTGGTTTAACTGGATATATCTGATCACAATAATTTGTTCGTTCCACTTTATGTCTCTGTGTGTCATAATTTTACTGGATTTTTGTGATAATGATCATTTGCCAATTCCACTTTATGACTCTACATATCATGGTTTAACTGGGTATGTTTGATCACTATCATCAGTTGGTACCAGCTCATGCAATGTATCATGCGGCTGGTATGGTGGTGGTGGCACGTAGGGTGGAGGTGGGTGCCCAACTGGATAAGGACCATGGTGAGGGTAAAGGCGACCTTCAGGATCTGCTACCCAGTGGTGGTCCTCAATATCGACAGGTGGCGCTGAAAAGTAAATACATCCATTATCGATCTGGGTCAACTACACTACAGTTTTAAGATACTACAGCAAACAATAATTAGAACTGTGGTGTGGCTGGTTGAACTGAACAGATGTAAGAGAGATGGATATAAGTAAGCTCACAGTTAGGTTTTTCTATGCACAAATACATAACACTTAATATGTGGTGACACAAAAACAATAAACATATATTAAAAGTCATAGACCAATCAAAACACTTAGCAAGTACTTCATACAATCATTACCATCATTTTTCTTTTTGCTCCTTAAGCAGCATGGTGTCACATCTACAGCTGGTCCTCATGCAGGAAGCCTGAACCAAGCATGTACAATGCTCTTGCAAGGATGGTTTCTGTAGCAATTTGTTTTACATTATGAGTTTGCCAGACCCATACACACACACAACCTCATATTAGTTGTCTTGTTGTACACACCTGTGGGAGCAGTAGACGTCTGTCTCATCAAATACTTCTGGGAACTAGAATGGGCACTTCTGGGAACTAGATTGGGCACTTCTGGGAACTAAATTGCACACTTCCAGGAACTAGCATGGGCACTTCTGGGAACTAGAATGGGCACTTCTGGGAACTAGAATGGGCACTTCTGGGAACTACATTGGGCACTTCTGGCAACTACATTGGGCACTTCATGGAACTAGATTGGGCACTTCATGGAACTAGATTGGGCACTTCTGGGAGCTACATTGGGCACTTCTGAGAACTATAATGAGCACTTCTGGGAACTAAATTGGGCACTTCTGTGAACTAGAATGGGCACTTCTGGGAACTAAATTGGGCACTTCTGGCAACTACATTGGGCACTTCTGGGAACTAGATTGGGCACTTCTGGGAACTAGAATAGGCACTTCTGGGAACTAGGCCTACATTGGGCACTTCTGGGAACTACATTGAGCACTTCTGGGAACTAGAATGGGCACTTCTGGCAACTAGGCCTACATTGGGCACTTCTGGGAACTAAATTGGGCACTTCTGGGAACTAGATTGGGCACTTCTGGGAAAAAGATTGGGCACTTCTGGGAACTAGATTGGGCATGTCTGGGAACTACATTGGGCACTTATGGGACCTACATTGGGCACTTCTGGCAACTAGATTGGGCAATGCTGGAAACTAGGCCTACATTGGGCATTGCTGGGAACTAGGCATACATTGGACACTTCTGGCAACTAGATTGGGCACTTCTGGCAACTAGATTGGGCACTTCTGGGAACTACATTGGGCATGTCTGGGAACTAGAACGAGCACTTCTTGGAACTAGATTGGGCACTTCTGGGAACAACATTTGGCACTTCTGGGAACTAGATCGAGCACTTCTGGGAACTACAATGAGCACTTCTAGCAACTACATTGGGCACTTCTGGGAACTATATTAGGCACTTCTGGCAACTACATTGGGCACTTCTGACAACTAGATTGGGCACTTCTGGGATTTACATTGGGCACATCTGGGAACTAGATTGGGTACTTATGTGAACTACATTGGGCATTTCTGGGAACTAGATTGGGCACTTCTGGGAACTACATTGGGCACTTCTGGGAACTAGAATGGGCACATCTGGGAACTAAATTGGTCACTTCTGGGAACTAGAATGGGCACTTCTGGGAACTAAATTGGGCACTTCTGGCAACTACATTGGGCACTTCTGGGAACTAGATTGGGCACTTCTTGGAACTAGATTGGGCACTTCTGGGAACTAGAATAGGCACTTCTGTGAACTAAATTGGGCACTTCTGGGAAATAGGCCTACATTGGGCACTTCTGGGAACAAGATTGAGCACTTCTGGGAACTAGATTGAGCACTTTTGGGAACTAGGCCTACATTATGCTCTTCTAAGAACTAGATTGGGCACTTCTGGGAACTAGATTGGGCACTTCTGAGAACTAGAATGGGCACGTCTGGGAGCTAAATTGAGCACTTCTGGCAAATACATTGGGCACTACTGGGAACTAGATTGGGCACTTCTGGGAACTAGGACTACATTGGGCACTTCTGGGAACTTGATTGGGCACTTCTGGGAATAGAATGGGCACTTCTGGGAACTACATTGGGCACTTCTGGCAACTACATTGGGCACTTCATGGAACTAGATTGGGCACTTCATGGAACTAGATTGGGCACTTCTGGGAGCTACATTGGGCACTTCTGAGAACCATAATGAGCACTTCTGGGAACTAAATTGGGCACTTCTGTGAACTAGAATGGGCACTTCTGGGAACTAAATTGGGCACTTCTGGCAACTACATTGGGCACTTCTGGGAACTAGATTGGGCACTTCTGGGAACTAGAATAGGCACTTCTGGGAACTAGGCCTACATTGGGCACTTCTGGGAACTACATTGAGCACTTCTGGGAACTAGAATGGGCACTTCTGGCAACTAGGCTTACATTGGGCACTTCTGGGAACTAAATTGGGCACTTCTGGGAACCAGATTGGGCACTTCTGGGAAAAAGATTGGGCACTTCTGGGAACTAGATTGGGCATGTCTGGGAACTACATTGGGCACTTATGGGACCTACATTGGGCACTTCTGGCAACTAGATTGGGCAATGCTGGAAACTAGGCCTACATTGGGCATTGCTGGGAACTAGGCATACATTGGACACTTCTGGCAACTAGATTGGGCACTTCTGGCAACTAGATTGGGCACTTCTGGGAACTACATTGGGCACATCTGGGAACTAGAACGAGCACTTCTTGGAACTAGATTGGGCACTTCTGGGAACAACATTTGGCACTTCTGGGAACTAGATCGAGCACTTCTGGGAACTACAATGAGCACTTCTAGCAACTACATTGGGCACTTCTGGGAACTACATTAGGCACTTCTGGCAACTACATTGGGCACTTCTGGGAACAACATTTGGCACTTCTGGGAACTAGATCGAGCACTTCTGGGAACTACAATGAGCACTTCTAGCAACTACATTGGGCACTTCTGGGAACTACATTAGGCACTTCTGGCAACTACATTGGGCACTTCTGACAACTAGATTGGGCACTTCTGGGATTTACATTGGGCACATCTGGGAACTAGATTGGGTACTTATGTGAACTACATTGGGCATTTCTGGGAACTAGATTGGGCACTTCTGGGAACTACATTGGGCACTTCTTGGAACTAGAATGGGCACATCTGGGAACTAAATTGGTCACTTCTGGGAACTAAATTGGGCACTTCTGGCAACTACATTGGGCACTTCTGGGAACTAGATTGGGCACTTCTTGGAACTAGATTGGGCACTTCTGGGAACTAGAATAGGCACTTCTGTGAACTAAATTTGGCACTTCTGGGAAATAGGCCTACATTGGGCACTTCTGGGAACAAGATTGAGCACTTCTGGGAACTAGATTGAGCACTTTTGGGAACTAGGCCTACATTATGCTCTTCTAAGAACTAGATTGGGCACTTCTGGGAACTAGATTGGGCACTTCTGAGAACTAGAATGGGCACATCTGGGAGCTAAATTGAGCACTTCTGGCAAATACATTGGGCACTACTGGGAACTAGATTGGGCACTTCTGGGAACTAGGCCTAAATTGGGCACTTCTGCAAACTAGATTGGGCACTTCTGGGAACTAGGCCTACATTGGGCACTTCTGTGAACTAGATTGGGCACTTCTGGGAACTAGATTGGGCACTTCTGAGAACTAGAGTGGGTACTTATGGGAACTAAATTGGGCACTTCTGGCACCTACATTGGGCACTTCTGGGAACTAGATTGGGCACTTCTGGGAACTAGGACTACATTGGGCACTTCTGGGAACTAGATTGGGCACTTCTTGGAATAGAATGGGCACTTCTGGGAACTAGATTGGGCACTTCTGCGAACTTGGCCTACATTGGGCACTTCTGGTAACTAGATTGAGCATTTCTGGGAACTAGAATGGGCACTTCTGGGAACTAAATTGGGCACTTCTAGGAACTATGCATTCATTGGGCACTTCTGGAAACTAGATTGGTTTCTTCTGGGAACTAGGTTGGGCACTTCTGGGAACTAGATTGGGCACTTCTGGGAACTAGATTGGGCACGTCTGGGAACTAGATTGGACACTTCTGACAACTACATTGGGCACTTCTGGGAACGAGATTGGGCAATTCTATCAACTACATTGGGCCCTTCTGGGAACTAGATTGGGCATTTCTGGGAACTAGGCCTACATAGGGGAGTTCTGGGAACTAGATTGGGCACTTCTATGAACTAGAATGGGCACTTCTGGGAACTATGCCTTCATTGGACACTTCTGGAAACTAGATTGGGTGCTTCTGGGAACTAGATTAAGCCCTTCTGGGAACTACATTGGGCACTTATGGGAACTAGATTGGGCACCTCTGGCAACTAGATTGGGCACTTCTGGCAACTACATTGCACACTTATGGGAACTAGATTGGGCACTTCTGGGAACTAGGCCTACATTGGGCAGTTCTGGGAACTAGATTGGGCACTTCTGGGAACTAGAATGGGCACTTCTGAGAACTAAATTGGGCACTTCTACGAACTATGCCTTCATTGGGCACTTCTGGGAACTAGATTGGGTGCTTATGGGAACTAGATTAAGCACTTCTGGGAACTAGATTGGGTGCTTCTTGGAATTAGATTGGGCACTTCTGGCAACTAGATTAGGCACTTCTGGGAACTACATTGGGCACTTCTGGGAACTAGATTGGGCACTTCTGGGAACTAGATTAGGCACTTCTGGGAACTAGATTGGGCGCTTCTGGGAACTAGATTGGGCACTTCTGGGAACTACATTGGGCACTTCTGGGAACTACATTGAGCACTTCTGGGAACTACATTGAGCACTTCTAAGAACTACATTGGGCACTTCTGGCAACTACATTGGGCACTTCTGGGAACTACGTTGGGCACTTCTGGGAACTACACTGAGTCTGTCTGGGAACTACATTGAGCACTTCTGGGAACTACATTGAGCACTTCTGTGAACTACATTGGGTACTTCTGGAAACTACATTGGGCACTTCTGGGAACTTCATTGAGTACTTCTGGGAACTACATTGAGCACTTCTGGGAACTTCATTGAGCACTTCTGGAAACTACATTGAGCACTTCTGGGAACTACATTGAGCACTTCTGGGAACTACATTGAGCACTTCTGGGAACTAGATTGGGCACTTCTGGAAACTACATCAGGCACTTCTGGTAACTACATCGGGCACTTCTGGGAACTACATTGGAAACTTATGGGAACTACATTGGGCACTTCTGGTAACTAGATTGGGCACATCTGGCAACTGTATTGGGCACTTCTGGGAACTACATTGGGCACTTCTGGGAACTAGATTGGGCACATCTGGGAACTAGATCAAGCACTTATGGGAACTACATTGGGCACTTCTGGGAACTACATTGGGCACTTCTGGGAACTACACTGGGCACTTCTGGGAACTACACTGAGCACTTCTGGGAACAACATTGGACACTTCTGGCAACTTGATTGGGCATTGCTGGGAACTAGGTCTACATTGGGCATTGCTGGGAACTAGGCATACATTGGGCACTTCTGGCAACTAGATTTTGCACCTCTGGCAACTAGATTGGGCACTTCGGGGAACTACATTGGGCACATCTGGGAACTAGATCGAGCACTTCTGGGAACTACATTGAGCACTTCTGGCAACTACATTGGGCACTTCTGGCAACTACACTGGGCACTTCTGGCAACTACACTGGGCACATCTGGGAACTAGATTGGGCACTTCTGGGAACTAGATTGGGCACTTCTGGCAACTAGACTGAGCACTTCTGGCAACTACACTGGGCACATCTGGGAACTAGATTGGGCACTTCTGGGAACTAGATTGGGCACTTCTGGCAACTAGACTGAGCACTTCTGGCAACTACACTGGGCACATCTGGGAACTACATTGAGCACTTCTGGCAACTACATTGGGCCCTTCTGGCAACTACACTGGGCACTTCTGGCAACTACATTGAGCACTTTTGGGAACTACATTGAGCACTTCTGGCAACTACGTTGAGCACTTCTGGCAACTACATTGAGCACTTCTGGCAACTACACTGGGCACTTCTGGCAACTACATTGAGCACTTTTGGGAACTACATTGAGCACTTCTGGCAACTACATTGAGCACTTCTGGCAACTACATTGAGCACTTCTGGCAACTACATTAAGCACTTCTGGCACATTGAGCACTTTTGGGAACTACATTGAGCACTTCTGGCAACTACATTGAGCACTTCTGGCAACTACATTGAGCACTTCTGGCAACTACATTAAGCACTTCTGGCAACTACACTGGGCACTTCTGACAACCACATTAGGCACTTCATGCAATACAAAGCACTTAAAGAATTTTTAAAAATTAAACTGTGTGAATAAGTAGCCACCTTTGAATAATACTGTATCCATTGAGAAGTCCTTTACTGACAATTTGAGAATCTTTGTGAGACTAAACTATAAATAGTATTATACAGCGGTAAATAAGACGAGGAATATGCTACTGAACATAAAGAGACGAGACACTGATGAGATAAAAGGTGGAGGAATACTTCCAGAGGGATAGAAATATTGGTATGTACTTTGCATGGTAGGGAGCCGCAGTAGTATAGTGCTAAGTGCACTGGCTTCCTAGCTCAGTGGTCTATGGTTCTATCCTCAGATGAGGTGGTATTTTCTGATTTAGTCATCTCCACTTTTGACCAAAACTGACCTGAGGTCATAAATCAATATAAAGGTAAAGGTAATCACATAGCAGATACTGCCGTAGGGGAGCGAAGTGTTAGAGACTTCACCAAACTAGGTACAGCATCAAGAGGTGGGATGACCAGTTCCCTTCTTTGCTGCCTTTTCCTTCCCTAACTCAGACAGGTGCCCATTCACAGCTGGGTAGACTGTAGCGTTAATATAAAATAGCTTAATCAATCACCCTACACACAATCTTACAGTTAACTGTTTGGATCATCACCACAAATTTCACGTTAATGTGATATGTCTTTCAATTCAACTACTAACCCAAAAAATAACTTTCTCAAAACAAAATGAAGTAGAGGTAGAATTTAGCCCGTGTATATACTAGAGGTACAGATTAACATTATGACATATCCATAGCATGCTTTCATTCATCATTCATTCATCACCCTTCGGCTGCCAAAGGAGCATAGGCCTTCACAAAACGTATATCAAGTCTTTCTGTCCTATGCCATCAGTTCAAGATCTTTCTATGTCTTCCTCATTCCTGTCATGTCTATCTCCAATCTATGTGTGCCTCATTCCTGTCATGTCTATCTCCAATCTATGTCTTCCTCATTCCTGTCATGTCTATCTCCAATCTATGTGTGCCTCATTCCTGTCATGTCTATCTCCAATCTATGTGTGCCTCATTCCTGTCATGTCTATCTCCAATCTATGTCTTCCTCGTTCCTGTCATGTCTATCTCCAATCTATGTCTTCCTCGTTCCTGTCATGTCTATCTCCAATCTATGTCTTCCTCGTTCCTGTCATGTCTATCTCCAATCTATGTCTTCCTCCTCATTCCTGTCATGTCTATCTCCAATCTATGTGTGCCTCATTCCTGTCATGTCTATCTCCAATCTATGTCTTCCTTGTTCCTGTCATGTCTATCTCCAATCTATGTCTTCCTCCTCATTCCTGTCATGTCTATCTCCAATCTATGTCTTCCTCATTCCTGTCATGTCTATCTCCAATCTATGTCTTCCTCCTCATTCCTGTCATGTCTATCTCCAATCTATGTCTTCCTCATTCCTGCCATGTCTATCTCCAATCTATGTCTTCCTCATTCCTGTTATGTCTATCTCCAATCTATGTCTTCCTCATTCCTGTCATGTCTATCTCCAATCTATGTCTTCCTCCTCATTCCTGTCATGTCTATCTCCAATTTATGTCTTCCTCCTCAGTCCTGTCATGTCTATCTCCAATCTATGTCTTCCTCCTCATTCCTGTCAAGTCTATCTCCAATCTATGTGTGCCTCATTCCTGTCATGTCTATCTCCAATCTATGTCTTCCTCCTCAGTCCTGTCATGTCTATCTCCAATCTATGTCTTCCTCCTCATTCCTGTCATGTCTATCTCCAATCTATGTCTTCCTCATTCCTGTCATGTCTATCTCCAATCTATGTTTTCCTCCTCATTCCTGTCATGTCTATCTCCAATCTATGTCTTCCTCATTCCTGTCATGTCTATCTCCAATCTATGTCTTCCTCCTCAGTCCTGTCATGTCTATCTCCAATCTATGTCTTCCTCCTCATTCCTGTCATGTCTATCTCCAATCTATGTCTTCCTCATTCCTGTCATGTCTATCTCCAATCTATGTCTTCCTCCTCAGTCCTGTCATGTCTATCTCCAATCTATGTCTTCCTCCTCAGTCCTGTCATGTCTATCTCCAATCTATGTCTTCCTCCTCATTCCTGTCATGTCTATCTCCAATCTATGTCTTCCTCATTCCTGTCATGTCTATCTCCAATCTATGTCTTCCTCATTCCTGTCATGTCTATCTCCAATCTATGTCTTCCTCCTCAGTCCTGTCATGTCTATCTCCAATCTATGTCTTCCTCATTCCTGTCATGTCTATCTCCAATCTATGTCTTCCTCATTCCTGTCATGTCTATCTCCAATCTATGTCTTCCTCCTCAGTCCTGTCATGTCTATCTCCAATCTATGTCTTCCTCATTCCTGTCATGTCTATCTCCAATTCATGTGTTGTTTGGTCTCCCTCTATCTCTCTTACCCTGGGGATTCCAGAACAAGAACTGCCTTGTAAGACTATTAATATATTTTCTCTGTGTGTGTCCTATCCATCGCCGGCATCTTCTCCTCATCTATTGCTCAACTGTCACTTGTCACTTGTCTGTCACCAGTTCCACATTAGTGATCTTGTCATACCACTTCACTTCTATTCAACGTGTAGTTCTGGGGGGGGGGGGGGTAGAGCTCTTAAGAGACAAAGAAAGAATATGACTACTGTTCCTTCATGCATGTCGTACAAGGCAACTAATAGGAGGTTGTGCATGGGTCTGGCAACTTCATCATGTAAAACACATTGCTACATAAACCACAACTGCGAGAGCATGTGGATGATCTGTGTAGACAATCCTGCAAGGGGCCCAGCTATAGCTATGGTGATCTGTGTAGACAATCCTGCAAGGCAAGGGGCCCAGCTATAGTTATGGTGATCTATGTAGACAATCCTGCAAGGGGCCCAGCTATAGTTATGGTGATCTGTGTAGACAATCCTGCAAGGCAAGGGGCCCAGCTATAGTTATGGTGATCTGTGTAGACAATCCTGCAAGGGGCCCAGCTATAGTTATGGTGATCTGTGTAGACAATCCTGCAAGGGGCCCAGCTATAGTTATGGTGATCTGTGTAGACAATCCTTCAAGGGGCCCAGCTATAGTTATGGTGATCTGTGTAGACAATCCTGCAAGGCAAGGGGCCCAGCTATAGTTATGGTGATCTGTGTAGACAATCCTGCAAGGCAAGGGGCCCAGCTATTGTTATGGTGATCTGTGTAGACAATCCTGCAAGGCAAGGGGCCCAGCTATTGTTATGGTGATCTGTGTAGACAATCCTGCAAGGGGCCCAGCTATAGTTATGGTTCCGTAGATGAGGATTATTCTGCACAAGCACCCATTTATGAAAGTTTGTAACTTCTTGATTGTTGTATGGTATCATTGGTCTGTGTATATTAGGGACGTACGGATATAAATAATAGCATATCCTTAGCATGATGTCATTGGTTTGTGTATACTAAGAAGTTAAGGATATAAATAATGACATATCCTTAGCGTGATGTCATTGGTTTGTGTATACTAAGAAGGTAAGGATATAAATAATGACATATCCTTAGCATGATGTCATTGGTCTGTGTATACTAGAGTGGTAAAGGGAATAACTGACAGACATTCTTCTACAAACTTTATGTAAACTTACATTAAAATAATATTTCATGCATGTCAAGAAAATAATAGCCAGACCACGAGGTCTTTTTTACTTGGACATGCGCGGTAATATAACCGACATGCCCTGTGTCTAGGTTGAAGGTTGCGTGTCTCCCCTACGAGGCAACAATTTATTTGTTAAAAGTGAAGATTTTCTGAAACGACACAGAAAAGTGCACCAATAACAGTATTTCAAAGATCTGTCCCTCCCCCTCCACAAAAAAAGAAATACAGCTTACAAGATAAAGAAAGTAAGATAGATGAAGCACTGGGAAAACGTTTCTAGTTCTTCTTTCTCTATTTTTTATTCTTTAAGAAGCACGGGAACACCACTGTGTTTTGCACCCTCGAAGAAAGTCTGTGGCACGTTTTCTTGCTCTCGTATTTTTTGTGTCTTTGTTTACATTTGTGTACTATTACAAGATGATATTGCAAGCTCCATAAACAGTCTCACATTAGTCATCCTTTACGACGCGCCATGCCTGCAGGAGAAGGGGTTCTGTTCTTTATCTGTTTCAACATAACGTTCCTTAACCCCCCTCCCCCCTCAAGGGGGAAAAGATATGAAAATTACGGCTGCTTAACTAGGTTAAAAACTTCATCATCATTTCATTTTTCGGTGCTTATGGAGCTGACAGCCCCTCCCCTCTTTTGCAGGAAGCCTTCTTGCAATGGTGATTTCTTTAGCACTTTATTTTATCTGGTGAGATTGCCAGTCCCCATTACATCATTGAAATAATGGCCTTTTTTTTATACGACATGCATGACAGAGCAGTAATCTTAGCCTTACTGTGTCTCTTACTGAGATCACCAACAACTTCTACTTCTTCTTCAAGTACCATGCCTCGTGGCGTAGGCGATCATGTCTTTCCACAACTTCCTGTCCACAGTTCTATTTATCAATTAGCTGTTGATTTCTTTCCATGTCATGATGTCAAAACGTTCAGCATTTACACGGGGCAGAAACAATATTCATCATCATCATCCTTCATCTCCTTAAGAAGTACAAACTCTCACTAAATTAATGCCATGCCTTCCTGCCCTGTGCCATCCAAGATATTTCCTTATTTTATCACTGTCATATCAGTTGTAGTTCCCTTCTCCGTGTATTTTTTGCTCTCTTTCTACACCTCTACAAGGACTGCCTTGTATGACCATCACAATGTTTCCGTCTTTAAATAATAATAACAGTAATAATAGCACCTTCGTCGTAACTGACCATGGGCATGCGCCCCTGAGGTGACAGCCCTCAGCTGCTTATTTTCCTGGTGTTCCTTTCGACTATTTCTCCTCTCTTCTGCTTGTTGTGTGGGCTTCTTTTCGCCCAATCTGAGGTTGCGCCGCAAATAGCATCGCCACTTGGTGCGATCCGCAACTTCAACCTCCCAGTTTGCTGGATTAATGTCCAGTGCCCTCATGTCTCTCTTGCACACATCTTTGAATCTCAGCTGCGGTCGCCCAACTGTTCTTCTGCCAGTTGTCCGTAAAAATATATCTTTTGGGATGCGACCATCTTCAATGCGGCGGACATGGCCAAGCCAGCGTAGTCTGCCTGTCTAAGCAGTGTATACATGCTTTGAAGGCCAGCACGTGACAACACCTCGACATTTGTCACTTTCTGCCTTTAAAACACACACAATATTAGACAACAAGAAACAGACAATATGTGAGAAACTCACTGGGTATCTAGAACATACGTATATCTGTGCTCACCTGATGGCTGCACAAGATTTCGGTTTTCATTAGATGCTGCCTCACAAGTTTCAGCAGACTTCTTTTTAGTGTTGCTCCTGTGTTTACAGCAACAGTAGAGAATCGAGACGGCCAGGACGGCAGTTAGTGCTACAACTGCCAAAATCACGCCCACAAACACACCAATAGAGGCAAATAAGACTCCCTCTTCTGTTATACTGTTACCTGTGGAATGAGGAAAACACGTTTAAAATGGGAAACACATGTGTCTTTACAAGACTTTGCATGACTGCTAGTGTTGCGGAACGTTCCGGTGAGATTTAATAAGTTATTCTTCTTTTTCTTCAAGTACCTTGCCATCTGGCATAAGCGCTAATGTGTCTTTGCAACTTCCTGTTCACAATGCTTTTTTTTTTTTCAATTCTGTTGTTAGCTTCTTTCCCTGCAACGATGTTAAACTGTCTAATATCTTTGGTCTTAAACACCAGACCACAACGTTTGTTATACTAGGACATCCGTTTTACTGTAACCGACGGACCAGTGTGTCTAGTTTCACCAAAACAAGGCAAAATCCCTAATTTAAAAAAAAATAAAAATCTCTATCTTCCACTGTAACTTTTCCCTTCAATCTTTCCTGTTATCACA
Source organism: Oreohelix idahoensis (assembly GCA_024509875.1). Lineage (NCBI taxonomy): Eukaryota > Metazoa > Mollusca > Gastropoda > Stylommatophora > Oreohelicidae > Oreohelix > Oreohelix idahoensis. The sequence goes on from JAMPIV010001064.1 coordinate 301,419, forward strand.
CTATGCTTCAGCTTTCCCTTCAATCTTTCCTGTTATCACACTATGCTTCAGCTTTCCCTTCAATCTTTCCTGTTATCACACTATGCTTCAGCTTTACCTTCAATCTTTCCTGTTTTCACACTATGCTTCAGCTTTCCCTTCAATCTTTCCTGTTATCACACCATGCTTCAGCTTTCCCTTCAATCTTTCCTGTTATCACACTATGCTTCAGCTTTCCCTTTTTAATAACGTGCCAAAAAAAAAAAAAAAAAAATACAGGGTCTCTTCCTTCTGATATACGCAATGTGCTTCTTGCTTTTCTACTGAGTGTCCTTGACTCACTTCCGCATGTCAAAATTGGCACAATACAACACCGAGAAATCTTTTCTCTACTTCCATTGACAAAGAGCTGTTCACTTCTTCTTTCTTCTGCGTTCAGTTTGTAGTCATGCTAAATCTGCAGGCCTGTCGCCAGGACGAAGTCCATATTGTCTTTTCCAGGTCAGCGCGGCAGCCCAATAGCTTCTGCTTGAGCTCAGCACCCCTTGGTCAGGTCATACGTCGTGTGTCATCATGGGTTGGGCAGTTTTAACTAAAACACTTTTCATTTTATAGAACCTTGCTTTTTCCTAGGCTATCCTACTCCACACTTCTGAGATGTACGCGTATCTTATAGCTGATGTTTTTAACGTAACTAGGTATTTGAATTTATTGACTTGTTTCAAAACTATCCCATTTCACTCATTGTTTTCGAGATTACTGTTACTTCTTATTGTTATTTAAGCTAAAGTCTTCTTTTCACTTCATGTCATTCATGAGGGTACATCATTTTTTGTGACTATTTTTAATATTCGCTATTTTCATGTGTATCATCAACTTGTGTACATCATGTCCATCAACTGGTATTCCTTGCACGTTCTCTAAGGATCTCATATTGCCACTGTGCAGATAGAACAAACGGGTGACAGTACACATCCCTGCCTACACCCTGTTTTATCTGCTGAGACGTTCCTATTTGGCTGCCAATTCTTATAGCTGTTGTTTGTTGCCAGTACATGTTTCTTATTATTCTCAGGTCTTTGATATCGATATTTATGCTTTCTAGCATTTCATAATCTCTTCATGTTTTCCTTTGTCAAATGATTTAGTGTACTCTCACATTTATACATCTCGTTTTTACTTCTAAAGTTCTTTCCATTAGTGAAATTTTAATGAGATATATCTATCTGACCCTATATGGGCTTTGACAACAAATCCACACTGTTCATCACCAACTTCTAGTTTTGTTTACTTCTCACATTTCGCATTCAAATTTTAAATAATATGTTGTTAACATGACTCATAAGATTGAGTGACTGCATTCACATTCCGTGGCTCCAGGTTTCTTTAGTAAAGCAATGAATGTTAGTACATCATCAATCACGTGATCCCTGTGTAGTTCTGGGGGGGTGTCTCTCAGAAGACAAAGAAGAAATAAAACTAGTACACCCTCTAGTAAAGGAGATTAATAATATAAAAAAAACAAGCATGTAAAATGGAGAAATTAGTTTAACAATTTTAGCTCAAAGACAAACACGTCACTTACATACTCTTTAGAACTAAACGTTTTTTCTCTCTCTCACTCTCTCTGCCTTTCTCTCTCTCTCTCTCTCTCTCGGTCTCTCTCTCTCTCTCTGTGTCTTTCTCTCTCTCTTTCTCTAAATGTCTTCCTCTCTCTCTCTCTCTCTCCCTCCCTCTTCGTAGTGAGCACGTCTGCTTTGTTTTGTTTGAGTTTGTCTTTCCATAACTACCACCATTACACCATCATTATTATTAAGGACAAAAATTAAGGTTTTTTTCCGCTGTTCACTACTTTTCTTTGTAGCACGCTGCTTTCAACCATCTACCATATACATGGAGCTGTTGGTTATATCAGGACGCGTTTCATATATTGTAATATTTTCTTGTTTCTATTTATTTTATGCTCTTTGCAGTATTATTTCTCTCGTAGGTATTTTAACATGTTAGTTGCAGTTCATATTTTTTTATTGTTCGGAAAAATTGTAGTGTCTACACTGGTATACATTTAATGTTTATTGGAGGTATATTTATAGTCAATCCGTATTTATCGGGGGGGGGGGGGGGGGGGGGGGGGGGGGGGGGTCGGGGGGGGGGGGGGGGGGGGTGTGTGGGGGGCGGTGGGTTTATCTACCACTGTAAACTAGTGGCTTGCATCTTTATTTTTTTTTTGTTTTATATTTTAGCTTTTGTTTGTGTAATATAGAGTTTTATTAACTTTTATATTTCTGGTGTCTTAATGCCTATAAGATTTTCTACACTCATTTCTACCATGTGGTTATTGCAGTATGTCTTAATGTTCTGCCTCTGCTGGTCACATTTTTTGCAGTCCACCAGAAAATGTCTAATTTTGTTTGGTTCTTAGCACTCTTAACATGTGGGTTCCTCTGTCATGAAATACCTAGTTCCAAGCTTGAGCTTAGCAATTATTGATTAATAGGTATTTTTAGTCCATCTTGTATTTGACATTTTTTGCTTGGTTTTTTTCTCTCAGGACTTTATATGAGCGTCTTCCTTTTTTGCTTTGGTCCCATGCTGTTATCAATTCTTTAGTTATTGCCTGTGTAATTAAGCTCTTAATTTCAAATTTACCAAGGCCTACTTCAATTTTGTTGTAGCGAGTTCTTCCCATTTTGTAGAAGTTCTTCCAAGTGTTAGTAAAACGAATAGCATTTAAAAATAGACACCGGTTCGCCATACGACACGATTAAAAAAAAAAATGTCATGAAGATACATTAAATTCTCGTCCAATCTAACAGAGAAAACTGTACACTGCAATGATACATACACCAGGAGCCATAATTCTTACTCCAGACACACACACAAAATTACAATAGTATGCACATTCGTTATCTTAAACAGGAGTCATTACTCTTTTCCACATCAATCTCGAAGTTGTATCCCTTGTTACTGTTGAGTTTGTCTTTTATAACCTGCACAGTGACGTATCTGCTTGTAGTACACATTTGGCTGGGCTTGGAATCATTACAGTCCAGTATTCTCTGCAATAAAAATAATTGATTATTACTTGCAGTGGACAATTCTCTTTGAAGTACTATCGAAAAAAAGTCAAAGTAAATTTTACATTAAGTATTAGGGTGACCCTATCGTTTTTCACACAAAAAAAAGAGGACATTTTCTGATTTACTTGACAAAATTTCCCTTACTTCAGAAATACAAAAAAAAAAAAAATAAAAAAATAATATACTTGCATAAGATAGACCTGGTTCCAAAAGGTTGTTATTGCCGGGAGTTGTAGTGAGGATAAGCTCTCACTGCAGATAAAATACTTCTATGGCACGCGCATCAAACAGCCTCTGACAACCAAGTCCAGCTCCCGGCCTTCACGTGTGGCTCAATTTGAGCCCGGCGGAACTGTTTCCACTGACGGGAGAAGGGGCAAAGGCGAGCGACTGGCGCCTTAAAACCAGCAGCTTCGGGCAGATAGGGCTCGTGATCCTTGGTTGGTAGCTTATCTAAGAGAAGGAACTCTGAATTCAAACCACCGCTGCCTTGCGGGAATATCCATTTATGGAATTGGCTTCGGAAGTAAACCCTGAGGATAAATCCGGAGTCGGAGTCCCTAAGGCAGTCTAATGTCGATTCGACATTATTCTGGCAACTCCTGCGACATGGCTGGTACCAAACTGTATCGGCTACTGCCGTTCCTTTGGATCTACCGGCTGTGTGGAGAGGGGGAACATGCTGCATGGGCAACAGCTTGATCTCCATATAACTGTGCCCAAGCTCGCGCCCTGGAGAGGACACTCCAGCTTCACCCTATAGGTGTCGGCAAAACACGGGAAGTAGCAGTTACCGGTTATAAGCATTTTGCCCAATTGGCGTAGGGCATGGCGTCAGGGGCTACTTCCGACAGTGGGAGAGGTTCTAGGATCTCACTGGACAGCTACCGCCCGCTTCAAGCTGGGCAGCCCCCAGTCAATAAGGTGTTGTCCCGCCACTGTCTGCTTTCCCCATTGGGTCCATGGGGATTAGGGTCAAACCCGAACTGTGGACAGAAAATTTTGCACCAAGCAATTATCGAAAAAATAGAAATAAGCAAACTCTCAGATTGGGATGCTGGAACGTCCGGACTATGTTGACTGGACTATCCGAAAACCTACAGGATGTAAACGATGTAAGGAAGACAGCCATAATTAATGATGAGCTTAAACGACTTCAGGTGGATATAGCTGCACTTCAGGAAACGCGCCTGGCGGGCTCTGGAACGGTGAGCGAGAAGGACTACACATTTTATTGGCAAGGGAAAGATCTTAATAAAGCTAGAGAACACGGAGTAGGTTTTGCGGTCAAAAAATCGCTAACTAAAATGGTTGAACCAGGCGAGAATGGATCAGAACGCCTGTTAACGCTCCGCCTGCAAACTAGCACAGGTCCCATCACCCTTGTCAGTGTGTATGCTCCTACTCTGTACTCTGCCTCAGAAGCTAAAGATGAGTTCTACGAGAATCTAACAGCAATTATCAAAAGCATACCTAGGCAAGAACAGCTTGTTCTCCTTGGTGACTTTAACGCTAGAGTGGGTGCCGATAATGTTTCATGGCCTTCATGTCTGGGCAGGTTTGGTATTGGCAAGATGAATGAAAATGGACAACGGCTCTTAGAGTTGTGCGTCCACCATGACCTCTGCGTGACCAACACCTACTTTCAGACAAAACCCCAGCATAAGGTGTCATGGAGACACCCGCGATCCAAGCACTGGCACCAACTTGACCTGATTCTCGTCAGAAGGCCACTATTCAGGTCTGTGCTCTCCACGCGCTCGTACCATAGTGCAGACTGTGATACAGATCACTCCTTGGTTTGCTGCAAAATCAGAGCACAACCAAAAAAACTCTATCGTGTCAGACATGAAGGGAAACCACGCATTGATACCAGCAAGATGTCAGACCCTTTCATGATCGCTCAATTCACTACGACCTTCGAGAAAGTGCTCAGTAGCCCTCAGCATGGTGATACTATTACAGAGAACTGGGAGCATCTACGGAACACCATTCAAAGTACTGCACTTGCCACCTTTGGTAAGAAAACAGCAAAGTCAAATGACTGGTTTGATGCTTCATCAGATGTGATGGCACCTGTCATTGAAGCTAAGCGCAGTGCTATGAATGAATACAAACGTTCACCGAGTGCCAGAACCCTACAGATCCTGAGGGCTACGAGAAGCAAAGTTCAACAAACTGCTCGACGCTGTGCAAATGACTACTGGCTCCAGCTCAGTGAGAGCATCCAGATCGCAGCGCAAACAGGCAACATTAGACAAATGTATGACGGTATAAAGAAAGCACTTGGCTTCCATAAAAGTAAGACGGCACCGCTAAAAACCATCAGCGGAGAGAAGCTAACCGATAAGGGTAAGCAGATGGAGAGGTGGGTCGAGCACTACTCTGAGCTTTACGCTAGAGACAATACCGTTACGCCTGCAACCCTTGATGGTGTCAACAGTCTGCCAACTATGGAGGAGCTGGATGCCGAACCAACATTAGAGGAACTCAGCAAGGCCATTGATAGCTTGGCCTCTGGCAAAGCACCAGGCAGTGATGGGATTCCTCCTGATTTAATCAAATGCTGTAAGAGCACGCTATTACATCCCCTGCATAGGATGCTGTGCCAGTGCTGGGAAGAGACAACTATTCCTCAAGACATGCGAGATGCCAAGATTGTAACACTGTATAAAAATAAAGGAGACAGAAGTGATTGCAATAACTACAGAGGCATCTCTCTTCTTAGTATTGTTGGTAAGGTTTTTGCCAAAGTCATCTTAATGCGACTACACAAGTTAGCTGAGCGCATATATCCAGAGTCACAGTGTGGATTCCGAGCTGGCAGATCAACAACAGACATGATCTTCTCTCTCCGCCAGCTTCAGACCATTATATATCGCCTTTATAGACCTCACAAAAGCATTCGACCTGGTTAGTAGGGATGGACTCTTTAAAATCCTCCTGAAAATAGGCTGCCCTTCTAAAATGCTGGAAATGATAAAGTCATTCCATGACGGCATGAAGGGAACAGTCCAATATGCTGGAAGCACGTCACAGCCCTTTGATATACGAAGTGGCGTTAAACAAGGCTGTGTTCTGGCTCCGACCCTCTTCGGAATCTTCTTTGTCTTACTCTTGAAACATGCATTCAGAGATGCAACTGAAGGAATATGCCTTCACACTAGGTCAGATGGCCGTCTGTTTAATCTTTCAAGGCTGAAGGCAAAAACAAAAATCAGAAGGGTCACTATAAGAGACTTGTTGTTCGCTGATGATGCTGCAGTCGTCACTCAAAGCCAACAGGAGCTTCAGAGCTTGATGAATCGCTTCACTAAAGCATGCAAGGACTTTGGCCTCACAATAAGTCTAAAGAAAACGAATGTGCTGAGTCAGGATGTGGGTGCTGCACCAGTTATCACTATCAATAACTATGAATTGGCAGTGGTGCACCACTTCACATACCTAGGGTCTACCATCAATGACAAACTCTCACTGGATACAGAAATCGACAGCCGCATTGGCAAAGCTGCAGCTACCTTTGCCCGCCTCACATCGCGTGTTTGGGGAAACTCTAAACTCACAATGAAGACCAAAGCTGCGGTATATAATGCCTGCGTCACCAGCACACTCCTATATGGCAGCGAGACCTGGACGACCTATGCTAAGCAAGAAAGAAGGCTCAATACCTTCCATTTGCGGTGTCTACGCCGCATCCTCGGCATCTCGTGGAAAGATAAAGTGACAAATGTCGAGGTGTTGTCACGTGCTGGCCTTCAAAGTACGTATACGCTTCTTAGACAGCGCAGACTTCGCTGGCTTGGCCATGTTCGCCGCATGGAAGATGGTCGCATCCCAAAAGATATCTTCTACGGACAATTAGCAGATGGCAAGAGAACAGTTGGGCGACCACAGCTGAGGTTCAAAGATGTGTGCAAGAGAGATATGAGGGCACTGGACATGGATCCAGCAACATGGGAGGATTGTTCAATCTCCGAGTAAATAAAATAATATTGAAAATCCGGACAAATGGCACTTTTGAAAAAAGCCGCCCAGACTCTCGATATTAAGGTGAAAAAGAGGACAAGTCCGAGGAGAAGAGGACAAATGTCACCCTATTATGTATAGGGCATTGACAGTGAGTGTGGAACTAACAGTTAACTATTACACACGATTAGAAAGGAATTTATTTTTTCTTGTTAAGCTCAGAGGTTGCAGAATGGCTAGAGCGTTTGCTTCTCGAGGCTAAGATACAGGGTTCAAATGTAGGTTGCGTTACGCTGCAGTCTACCTAGCTGTAACTGGGTACCTGACTCTGCTGTTGAGTTTGGGAAGGTAAAGGCAGCGAGGGAAGAAACCAGTCACCTCACTTCATAAAGCTGAGATCTAGTACAGTGAAGTCTCTAACATTTCACTTCCCTATGATAGTATAACATCAGAAATTGTGGAACATCATGAGAGACATGGGGTTTCCGGCTCATTTGATTCATTTAGTTGAAACACTATACCATGAACAACAAGCAGCTGTCAGAGTAGCAGGGGAAACATCAGGATGGTTTGAGGTGAAAAGGGGAGTAAGACAGGGTTGCATCCTCTCTCCATACTTGTTTAACATCTATGCAGAAAATATAATGAGAAATGTTCGGAGTGACCAAGAATGTGAACATTGCGGATCTGTTCACAATTGGTGGAAATGCGATCCCAGAACTCAGGTACGCAGATGACACAGTTATTCTTTCACATAGTGCCAAAGTACTGGAACAGTTAATCCTGTCTGTCAAAAGACACAGTGAGGATCAGAACCTTTTTCTGAACACACAAAAATTAAAGATAATGTCCACAGACAAAACAAGATACCAACCAAAAATTAAATGTCACAAATTTTGAATATCTTGGCTCCATAATTAACAACAATGGAGACTGCTCAAAAGAGGTCAGAAGGAGACTGGCCATAGCAATGCAGAGGTTAAATAAAATGAAGAACCTATGGCATAACACCAGCAAATTAATAAAAGTAAAACTTCTGAGAACGTGCATCTTTCCTGCAGCAACATATGGATGTGAATTATGGACCATTACTCAAACATTAAAGAACAAAATCGAATCTTTCGTAGCAAAGTGTTACAGAAAAATTCTCAGAATATCTTGGACCAAGAAGAAGAAAAATATAGACATCCTATACGACCTGAACATCGAGGAAAACTGGCTCATAAACAATATCATGACCCGGAAACTGAAATATTTTGGCCACATTAAACGTCATAGTGGCTTAGAGAGAGCAGTGATGGAGGGTATGGTACCTGGAAGGCGAGGCAGGGGCCGACCAAGACGACGGTGGACACAGGACATTGAAGACACCTTGAACATGACAATGGAGGAGGCAGGAGGGCTGGCTAGAGATCGAGAGTCTTTCAGGCGGGCTGTGATGAGAGCGACGTTCTGCAAAGGACATGCTACATGATGATGATAGTATATGCTATCATCGTGATCATCATCGTCTTCATCATCATTTTCTCTTTCCTTCCTCATAGAGGATAGAGCCATCACTGCAGCTGGTCGCTTTGCGGTGGCTTATGTAGCTATTGGTTCTACATGATGAGGTTGTCAGCCTCACGCACAACCTCAGTCGCCTTATACGACATGCCTGAAGTAAATGCTATGGAATTCCTTTTTTTTTTTTTTTTTTTTAAAACAGAGACGCAAAGAACGCGCATGTTTTTGCCAGACATAACATGGCAGAACAAAAAAAAACTGCAAATTAGTAATAAATTAAAATAAATAAATTTATATTTGTGAATATTTAACGATTATCCGAATTCGTGAATGAGCGGACTATTAAAGCTAACTGAATTAAACAAAAATATTATGTTGTATTATTAATGTTCATTACAATAATGTTATGTCAAAAACTTCACTTATAATAAGTCTCAGCTTTATGAGGTGGTGGGTGAACAGTTCCTTTCCTGGTTGTCTTTGCCTTCCATAACTCAAGATCAGAGTCGTGTGCCCATTTATACAGCTGGGTAGAATGGAGTGTGACGCGACTTGGTTTCAAACCCGATTTCTTTGCCTCGACAAGCAAACGTTCAAACTTCACGGTCACTCGGACAGCTTGGTAAAAGCAGACCCTAAATTTGCTATACTAGAGTATTGTCCATAAAACAACTTTTATTTAATAAGGAACTACAGTATATGCTTGAGTTTCACACATTCTCTCTCTCTCTCTCTCTCTCTCTCTGTTTCTCTCTCGTTCTCTGATACACACAGGAACAAACAAATAAAAAACCATACACGTCTGTGCCCGTATATATATATATATATATATATATATATATATATATATATATATATATATATATATATATATATATATATATATATATATATATATATATATATATATATTCTATCTGATAGTAGGCCTACCCATGTCACCCCCGAGCTTGTTGAGGAGCTGTAGATTTTTATTCGCACGGTGCAGTCAATAATTTCTAACTCGTCAAACGTCAGACAAACGCCGTAATCTGATGGGGACTTGAACGTCATATCACAGATCAGGGTCTCGTGGGCGAACACGCCGCCTACAGGTTTCAGCGTGTAGTCCTCGTCGGCCAGCTCAAAGGGTTGTGTTCTTTCACAGTCGCCATATCTGTCAAAGAAGACTACTCGCCAAGGGTTATTTGGCGAGTGAATATGAATGGTGCTGGGTGATGATTGGTGAATTGTGGATGGTGATAGGTGATAATATGGATGGTGACTGATAATAATTGGTAAAAATGTTGATGGTGACAGGTGATGGTTTGTGATATTGTGGATGGTGACTGATGATGGTTGGCAATAATGTGGATGGTAACAGGTGATGGTTGGAGATAATGTGGATGGTGACAGGTGATGGTTGACAATAAGGTGGAAGGTCACAGGTGGTGGTTGGCGGTAATATGAATGGTGGCTAGTAATAATGAGGATGTCCCGTGTAGTTCCTTGGAGTCTCTGATGAGATAATGAAAGAATACAGGTCTGTTTCTCTCTCAGGCATGTTGTAACAAGGCTAATATGAAGTTGTACTTAGGATTGGCAACCTCACCGTATAAAATAAATTACCATAGAAACCACGTCTGCAAAAGCACGTGCATGTTTAGTGCGAGCTTGATGAAAGGGGACCAGTTGCAGGGGTGGCTTAGTGCTCCATACGGGGCGAAATGGACAATGATGATGATGAGTAATGATGATAGTTGATGGCATTACAAGGCAGTCTTTAATCTGAAATCCTCAAGGTAAAATACATCGAGGGAGACGTACAACAATTGGAGACGGTAATTGGACAAAGATTTTAAAGAAATAAAGAAGACATGGAAATATATTGAGCGGATGGCACAGGACAGGAAGACTATGCGTGAATTTGTTAAAGACTTATGAAAGATAAAAGCTGAAAGATAACGAATGAATATCCTGACGCGACCAAGAAGAATGGAACAGGTTCGGCAATGTTGCAGAGATTGTTCCATCAAGAATCAGAAGGCATCAGTCAAGCAAGTAAGACGAAGTAATAATGGTGATATCAGAGATGCGCTAAACACTAACATCAAAATCGGACTATTAATTCCTTATGACCCGGCGTCCCATGCATGGCCTATCGTACATGATTGTTAAAATTTATAATCTACTGTGTCAATGACAAAGCATATCCAGGCGTTCTTTATACAGATCTACATGCTTTAAAATTATTTCATGAATTTTGGCAGAGTTACTCTATAGCTTATCCTGGGTAACGTCATGATGTTATTGTTGCCCATATAGTTTTGGTTTTGAAGGAAAAAAATATTAAAGTATTTATATTGTTTTTTATATATGCCTAAGGACTCAATCAAGGGAATGAACTTCATGTTAGAAATCAAGGGAAGTAATCAACAAAATTACAAAAACTCATTTTTTTGCAAGTAACAACGCCAATTTTTATTATTTTACAACGCGATTTAAAACTGTTAATTACACACTTGTACTTTAAGTGAAAGTAAAAAAAAAAAAAAGTTTTATGTAGCATTTCTGTTTATTTCAGGGATTTGGAGCAGCCAAATTTTTCAGTTGCTCCGCTCCAGCATCGATAGTGACTGCTCCGGCTACGATCCGCGCTGCAACTAATTTAAAAAAAAAAATTGAAGTCTTACAAAAATGCACACTCGAACTTTGAAAAAGAAGCATTTTTTATTAAAACATTTTCAAACAATTTACATGTTAGGCCCCTACTTGAAATATAATCATTCCGTCATGCTTATATTCATAATTCATTCTGTAAAATATTATTGCTGGAATCAAATCATCTTTCATAGCCTGGGGCAGACAATTTAAAATTACCATTAAAACTGTAAACAGTCGCTCTACACTAGCTTAAGTTGTTGTCATGCTTGTAGCGACTCTATAGCAGCCTGAATGTGATGTCGTTAGCTGTGAATTACCTCAGGAAACAGACGTTTTTGTCTACTAATAGATTCCATCGCCTCACAAGCTTCCCGAAACTTTCTCTCGAATAATGGCGTCATTGTAATTATGAATCACAGAAACCTGTTTATTCAATTCCCTTTCGAAGTCACCATCTTCTGAATAATTCATCAGCATCATCATCGTCCATTAAGCCTATAGTTAATTACGGAGCATGGGTCACAATTATTTTTAATAATCTCTAAATTACATTATTTGATCTCACTATTCACGTTCTTTTTCATCTTCCCCGACGCCGATCTCTTCTTTGCTTTTCATAAAAACCCAAATTTAGACGTTTCAAATTCAAATGTAAAAACGTCGTTAAGATCTACTTCCGTAAATTGGCTATCACTCCAGATTTGAATTTGTTGTTGACACCATGGCTAAATCTGGTCGTACCTTTACCGCAGCCCAATGATTTTTGTTAGAGCGCAAGTGAAAATGACGATAAGATCTTAATACTCAGTTGGTCATATATGGGTAATACATGGGTCATATATGGGTTATATATGGGTATAATATGGGTCATATATGGTAGAGGCAGCGACTGCAGCTTTCCGGTGGCTAACTGAAACCTCATTAACAAAGGCAGTCATTGTGTCAGGTTCTGGAGTCCATGTTTTGAAAGGTTCAAAACGGTTGGCTACGGCATGAATGGAAAACATTTATAGAAGCTTCAAATCTGCAGGAGCTGGTGTGGATCTACTGTCCTGATCATGCAAGGGTACGCAAGTAATGAGAGTTCAAGTAATGAGAGAGCTGACAGACTAGCATCAAGAGCACCCATAGTGGGGACACTATATATGGATAAGGAAGAGATACTGAGAACAATTAATGATCGCCTGTTAGAAACAGACACTGCAATAGATGAGTCATCAATGTTATGACTGTTGGAATTTGGCACCAAACGAAAGGCTAGCAGAGGTGGACGTATGAGAGGATGCATCTGTCGTGTTTACAACCAGCGAGCTACAGGAGCACTCAGCATTCACACTCTTTTACATATACTGAGGGAGACTGAGCACCTATGGGTTTGCCTGGAGTGCAATGATGTCGATTCTGTTCAACAATAACAATATTAATAACTAGACGTCTGCCTTGAAGGTTTATAAAAGAAGTTAATAAAGTGTAATCTTTAGTCTTCAGCTTTAAAAGTTAACAGAATTTAAGTCGTTAATGTACAGTCAAGCAACTAATAGATATATTTACCATCATAAGATGACGCAGTACATATAAAAAGGTGCTGGAGGCAAATCAGTACAATCACTCTGGCTCCGTAACGGGCATCAGCCAGCGACTTCATGGTGTTTATACGTCAGACTGTCATGGGCAATACAGTCAGCAGAGTCACCAACTCATCCTGGTGTTGTAAAAATAGAAAAGTAAAGAAACAAAATAAGTAAATACATATTTCATCCAAATAAAAGTACTCTGTGCTACAACCGTATGAATACTGAGTCAGGAACCCACTGAATTAATCACAAATATTGTTTATCCGAAACATGATACCAATTCAAGTCCATGAAGTCAAAGTATAGTGAAATATCTAATTTTTATTGAATTTTAAAACTGTGTTATGACTTTCAGAGGTCTTTGAGGATATGAAGAAAGAACAGAATGACTGCTCTTCACGCGTGTCGTAATAAATGACTAATAATATGACTTGGGCAGGCAGACTTATCATGTAAAACAAATAACTTCAGAAACAACTACTGCTAAAGCAAAGAAAGTGGTTGTCTCAGGTTCTTGCAAGTGGACCAATGACAGTGGTGGGTCTATGGTTCTTAGGGAACACAAAATGATAATGATAATGCCGATGCATTTGTTAACATGTCTAATGTCATAGAATCCAAAATGTTATGTTAACGGAAGTGCAGCGTCTGTGCATTTGTTAGCATGTCTAATGTCATAGAATCCAAAATGTTATGTTAACGGAAGTGCAGCGTCTGTGCATTTGTTAGCATGTCTAATGTCATAGAATCCAAAATGTTATGTTAACGGAAGTGCAGCGTCTGTGCATTTGTTAGCATGTCTAATGTCATAGAATCCAAAATGTTATGTTAACGGAAGTGCAGCGTCTGTGCATTTGTTAGCATGTCTAATGTCATAGAATCCAAAATGTTATGTTAACGGAAGTGCAGCGTCTGTGCATTTGTTTACATTTAAAACAAATATGTTGTTTGTTTTTTGTAGGCACATAACCGCAGACTCGTTAGACAATGTTATTTTGTTTACTACAGGATTTGCTTTGATCTGTTAGATTATTCACCTGGGAAAATATAAAGACGGACAGAGACAGACAGAAAGACAGAAAAAGATAGACAGGCAGAGAGATGGACGGACGGACGAACAGAGGGACGGACAGAGAGACGGGCTGACGGACAGAGAGACGGACGGACGGACAAAGGGACGGACGGACGGACAGAGAGACGGACGGATGGACAGACAGACTGCCAGATAGGTAGATAGATAGATAGATAGACAGATATATAGATAGATAGATAGATAGATAGATAGATAGATAGATAGATAGATAGATAGATAGATAGATAGATAGATAGATAGATAGATAGATAGATAGATAGATAGATAGATAGATAGATAGATAGAAACACAAACAGCCATGGAACCTATAAGAATGACTGGGACAGATACGTCAACAAACAAGGCCATTGATTGATACACCGACAAAAACGCCACCAGGTATACAAACAAACACCCTCACGAGTAATTACGTGTATTGTTGTTTGATAAACAATTATAGAAATGTATCTTACTTAGGGGCGTATCTTCAGTTTGGACATTTTAATAGTGATGCGCACAGATGAAATATTAGTTTTAAAAAAACCCGAAATATTCACAAGGTTTAGCAAATTGAAGGTTAAGTTAAAGGTAGTCACATGCCAGATACTGCCGTAGGGGAACTTCAGCATACTAGGTCCAGCTTTTTTATGAGATGGAGTGGCCAGTTCACTTCCTCGCTGGCTTTGTCTACCTCTACCCTAACTCAAGAGCGGGTACACATTTACAGCTGGGTAGACTTAGAACGTGACGATACCAGGTTTTGATTCAGGAACCTGGCAACAGTGCTGCGAGAGGAAAGCGCCCTCTCCGTTTAGCCAAATTTACAAAGGGGGAAAACCCTGTGTATTAAGGGACTCACTCCATTTATACGCGAAGTTGTTCTTTTCTCTTATACATAACACCGGAACATGCTGGCTTTTTATAAATAGCCCGCTAATGTGTTTAAAACACTAGTGGTATACAGACGTTTTATAAACGGTTGGGCTGTATTTTGTGATTAATTTATGAAGAAAACTATCCCGTTCAACCTCTAATGGGTTATAATTAGGATATATAGTGACTCCATGTCCATATAATATGTTCAATTACCGAAATGCAAACATGACAGCATATGTCTTCATCAATTGTTGTAAAGAGAGTAAATTAAAATGTATAAATTATGTGTGTGTGTCTTTTTTAACCCTAAAATGGTAGTCTCTACATACGTTTCATGGTATGAAAGAACAACAACAAATTAGAAGAAAAAAACCCAAACAAACGTACAACAAACAATAAAGAAAAGCAAACATACAAAGAGGGAGGGAGAGGTGTTCGATTTGATATTTACCACACTTTCATTTGTCATGAGTGATGTAATGTTTTATAAGAACCCCATTAGACCTTCATTTTCCACAAGTCCACAACAGCAGAAACAAGAATATTAGCTTCCCGTTACAATAAGAAGGCTCCCCGTAGAAATTTAATTAACAACAGGATGAAAAAATTTAAGGAAACTGGCTCAATTCAGGACAGGCCTAGATAAGGGAGACGCCGAGGAAGCGAAGAGAATGGATAAAATTGAGAGGGCATTTGAACAGAGTTCCAAAAGAAATCAGTGCTCGTACGTCTGCTAAACTGAACATTCCAAAGACCAATTTCAAATTCTTGTGGAGAGCCTTTTTCTTATAATGGGAAGTGAATGTTCGTCTTACTGCTGTTGTGTACTTGTGTTCTAACTAGAGAACGCAGTTGATTGTTGCTTCAACGTTTGCCATCTTCAATCGAAGGGACTGAGACCAAAAAATTTTAATTCAAAGGTTTTTTGTTTTTTCTTTCTGTGATGGGGCCGAAAAGGAGACGCCCGCCCCCTACCTGTTTTTGGGCAGATTATTTTCGATGTGCGCGAAGCATTCTGGGTTGTGAAAAGTCTGAAGTAGAAGATATGTAATGAGGCCACAATAATGCCTTTAAATTAAGTTGTGGTGTAGAATTGTGTTATATTAAATAGCTGTAGGTTTTATTTGTGTTTTCGCAATCCTAAGCGATAATCGCGTGTGATATTTAAGTAGCCAAGATTAATACGCCCAGCGCGCAGTAGTTGAGTGATTAGCCTAGTGCCTATAAAAAGAGATAGCGAACTACAAGCGGGCCTATTTTGCCACAGCCGCCAGAGAGAACAGACGACAGAGCCAAGCTGTAAATGCCTTGAGCACATTAGCATCGGGCACTGTTGGGTGTTTTGTTTAGTTTTGTTTTGTTTTGTTTTGCTATGTTCGCTAGTTTATTTGTTTAATGTTTGCTTTGTCACTGAATGGGTTGTAAAAATAAATATAGCCCCTGCCTCTAGAATCAAGAGTTTTATTGTTGTTCGGGTCGGTGCGAGTGTGACAAGAGAGTGATATCACAATCACAACATAATCATCATCATCATCTCGCCCACCCTATCACAATTGGCGTCGTCGGCAGGATCAGGCAGACAGTGACACCGAGCAAACAGCGAACGAACAAATATAGTAAACACCCAGCAGTGCATTCCTGCAGCAAGATGGCTAATGCGCCTGTGAAGATATTGTACGTGAAGGAGCCAGAGATAAGGTTATTTAGTGGAGAGGGAAGACCCACTTGGCAAGAGTTTGTGGAAGATGTGGAAGCCGCGTGGAAGGTGGCGCCTTTTTGTGCAGAAGACAAGTTAGACATGATATGGAACAACGTGACACAATGGGTATCTAGAGAATTACGGATACATGGCGGAGCCAAGGCTAGCCCTGAGCAGTTACTCAAGATAATAGAAAGAGCCTACAGCGAGCAACCACCAGTCAGTGAGATGACCAGGAATTTCCCTTGGGAATATGCTGTTTATGGTGAAAGTAAAAAGCCTGAGGCACGGGTCCAGATAGCAAGTGCAGAAGTTAAGAAGGAGGAGGAGGCACTCAGAGCAGAATTATCCTTCCTAAAGTCCCAGATAGCACAGATGTCAGAGGCCAGTACGCCAGCACAAGAGGAGGTGCAGAGAGAGAAAGAACCAGGCCAACCGCGAGAACAGCCAAAGCACGACGAGGAGGTGCATGTTCTGGTATGCGAGAGTCAAGCTGTTGTTAACGAAAGCAGTGAGCTGACAGTACCGACCAGTGCAGCTGCACCGACAAGGCGAAAAGGAGTTTGCAAGTGGTACAGTGTCCGCAGGGGATGGGGATTCATCGTGCCAGATGATGGAGGTATTGATGTATTTGTACATCAGACCAAGATCTACAGAAAGGGATTCCGGAGTCTGGCGAAGAATGAACGAGTAGAGTTTGACAGCAAACCATCGGTCCAGGGCATGGAAGCAATTTATGTCTGCGGCATTGGCGGTCAAGAGTGTAAGGGCAGCAGGAAGCGACCCATGGCACAGAGGAAGCCCAGAAAGATAAGATGCTACAATTGTGGAGACTTGTCAGACCACATGGCAGCCAAGTGCCCTCAAGGCCCGCTTCCGAAGAGATGTTTTCGATGCAAGTCAACTGAACATTTGATAGCCGCCTGTCCCTCAAAGAGCTCTTTCCCGAGACGTGCTACCACAACCAGGTTTCCTTCCGGGTGCAAGCCAAGAGATGACCGTGACAACTGTCACCCTAAGGGCGCCGAGAAGATTGGTAGTCGGTTAGGGGAGGAAACTCGTCTTAAGCAGAGAGGAGGGAGTGCAAGTCAAGGTTCAGAGGAGGAGATACATCAAAAGCAGATAGTGGGGAATGTTGGCCACCGTCCACGCAAAACGAGTGTCAAGCACGTCAGGAGCAATCCCCCTACAGATTCGACAGCTACAAGCACTGACAGGCAGACGTCACGGGCAGGCAGCGATGCGGCACAGGTGTGCGAGTCTTCTAGACCACAGCAACTGCCAGCCCGACAACGTACAACTGGGGACATAACGACCAAGAGGGTCCCCAGCCGAGTTGTACCGAATACAGAATCTGAGCCCAAAACATCGCCGCTGAGAAATAATCAAACGCAGCACCAACGATCTAAGAGATGTCGACTGAAGCGCCAGAGGTAGTGATGTTGTCGGGACGACAACAAAATCAGGAGGGAGATGTGTGATGGGGCCGAAAAGGAGACGCCCGCCCCCTACCTGTTTTTGGGCAGATTATTTTCGATGTGCGCGAAGCATTCTGGGTTGTGAAAAGTCTGAAGTAGAAGATATGTAATGAGGCCACAATAATGCCTTTAAATTAAGTTGTGGTGTAGAATTGTGTTATATTAAATAGCTGTAGGTTTTATTTGTGTTTTCGCTATTCCTAAGCGATAATCGCGTGTGATATTTAAGTAGCCAAGATTAATACGCCCAGCGCGCAGTAGTTGAGTGATTAGCCTAGTGCCTATAAAAAGAGATAGCGAACTACAAGCGGGCCTATTTTGCCACAGCCGCCAGAGAGAACAGACGACAGAGCCAAGCTGTAAATGCCTTGAGCACATTAGCATCGGGCACTGTTGGGTGTTTTGTTTTGTTTTGTTTTGTTTTGCTATGTTCGCTAGTTTATTTGTTTAATGTTTGCTTTGTCACTGAATGGGTTGTAAAAATAAATATAGCCCCTGCCTCTAGAATCAAGAGTTTTATTGTTGTTCGGGTCGGTGCGAGTGTGACAAGAGAGTGATATCACAATCACAATATAATCATCATCATCATCTCGCCCACCCTATCACATTTCAAAATTCACAAACTAATTAAAGTAAAACAAATTAAATATATTCACTTTCAAATGATGTGTTTTGTAAGCTTTTAGCCTTTATAATTCTGAAGTTATTAAAGTTTAAAACTGCACCAAGATTTCTGGGACACACTGTAGGTATAAATAACTCCCAGCACAAAAGTCGTTATAATTTCCATTTTCGCTCGTCACGGAGCTTGGGGCGACCACTACATTTGATTCCCTTGCAGGAAGCCTTCAATACATCATTCAATTGTTCTTGTGGCTGTGGTTTCTATAACAATTAGTTTTAGATAATGAGGTTGCTAGTCTATTACTGGATAGATAGATAGATAGATAGATAGATAGATAGATAGATAGATAGATAGATAGATAGATAGATAGATAGATAGATAGATAGATAGATAGATAGATAGATGGAAGATAGATGGATGGAAGATAGATGGATGGATGGATGGATAGATAGATAGGTATGTAGATAGGTAGGTAGGTAGACAGGCAGGCAGATAGATAGACAGATAGGCAGACGCTTCTGCCTGAACGAGCAGAGGTTCTATTCTCTTTGTCTCCTTAGAGATCTCCCCTCCCCTTTTTTATCACCATAAACTACAAGTGCGCGAAGAGTAGCTTCAATTGAAGTTATACCTTCTCTACGTTGCATTCGCCCCCTCTCCCACAATCTTTTTTTTTTTTGCCCCGACGTAATGAGAATATTGATTCCAAAGTCCTCACAGCCAATAAATAACGAACAATTGTATAAGGTAGCAAAAACTATAGAAATAATTACACACAAGATTAGTGTTTCAAACCGTTTGTCTGTACACACACAAATATATGTTTGTGAAATGAAAGAGGGTGACGCAGTCATGTAACACTAATAAACGAGCCGCCTCTGCTCGTTGTACCGGTTACTGCATCAAACACTACATTAACAAGCAGTGTGCACGCTGTCATTCATTCAAGTCTCAGGGGCGTGAATGTTTTTGTCCTGCATAATTCTAACTGCTCCGTGTTGTTCCCGGGAGTCTCTCATGCAACAACAAAATAGAACACGACTACTACCCCCTCAGGCGTGTAGAACATGGCAACTAATAGAAAGCTGAGCACATTCCATAAAATAAAACATTTTAAAAGTTAAAGTGCATCTTTTTAGAATGTGTTTTGATAAATGATTTTGACATATCTAGACTCTGGAGATTCTAAATTATTAGAAAATGGAATAATCCCAATTTTCATATCTGTCCACGTATGAAGTCACGCAGTCACGGCGGTTAAAAAAAAAGGGGGGGGGGGGAGGGGTTACAATTTTGTGACGAAGTGGGACGTTATGGTGAGGGGCGTTTAAAAAATGTGACGTCAGACAAAAAATACAAGTGCGGTTCATTCTTTAATAAGTGATGTCGGAACACAATAGATTTTGTAACCTCCATCCTGAAATTTCAAAGATAAGAATCGAATGTTGCTTAGTTATATACAAGAACAAATGAAGATGTGAACAGAACATTTTGAGAAACTTCTCAATAGACCAGCTCCAACAAATCCCCCCAGACATTCAGCCAGCAAAAGAGGAGCTACAAATCAACTGGGAATGACCAAGTATGGAAGACATAAAGAAAGCCATAAATCTTCTGAAAGATGGAAAAACAGCTGGACCAGATGGCATTCCAGCAGAGTCCATCAAAACCGATATTGATACTTCTATAGAGATATTATACAAACTACTTGGCAAAGTCTGGGATAGAGAAAAAAATACCAGCAGAATGGAAGCAAGGTTATCTGGTCAAGTTGCCTAAGGAACGAAATGTACATATGCGTAAATTATAGAGGAATATTGTTACTATAATTGCCAGGAAAAATATTAAACAGGATCATCCCTGAGAGATTAAAAGAGTCCATAGACAAATAATTGAGAGATGAACAAGCAGGTTTTCAGCAAAACAGATCCTGTACAGACCAGATAGCCACATTAAGAATAATAGTTGAACAAAGTCTAGAATGAAATTCACCGCTACACATTGAATTTGTGGACTTTGAAAAGGCATTGACAGTGTAGACAGAGAATCACTTTGGAAATTGATGAGGCATTATGGAGTTTCCATGAAGATCATTAACTTAATAAAGAAAACTTATGAAGACATGACAAATAGAGTTCGTCATGAAGGACAACTTACAGAACCGTTTGGGATAAGCACTGGAGTGCGACAGGGATGCTTCTTGTCTCCATTTCTTTTCTTGCTAGCAATAGATTGGGTTATGAAAACATGACGTCACACAACAGAAATGGAACTCAGTAGAATCTGACTAAACAGCTTGATGATCTAGATTTTGCCGATGACTTGGCTCTTCTGTCCCATAGCATAATCAGATGACTTGGCTCTTCTGTCCCATAACCATAATCAGATGACTTGGCTCTTCTGTCTCATAACCATAATTGGATGACTTGTCTCTTCTGTCCCATAACCATAATCAGATGCAAGACAAAATGAAAATACTTGATGAGAGGCCACAGAAGGTGGGTCTGAAAATACACAGGGAAAAGACAAAGATGATGAGAACAAATGCAGGCAATGATAACAAGGTTGAACTGAAGAAACACCACTACAAGATTTAGAATCATGCACATATCTTGGCATCAATATAGACAAAGTTGGAGGGACAGACAGTGATATCAAAATAAAAATACAAAAAGAAAGAGGATCTTTCATTACAATGGGAAACATGGAGATTAAGAGAAATAAAGTCCACCACAAAAATAAGAATCTTCAACTCAAATGTCAAGTCATTCCGTTTGTATTGCTCTGAAACATAGAGAACAAGAAGAACAAAAAACAAAAACAACAACAACAACAAAGTAACAGACATTAATAAATGGGTGCTTGTGTAGAATAGAAGGATTCAAATGTTATGACGAAGTCTCCAATGTGGAACTGATGACAAGAACCAGACAAGTGTCAGTGGAACAAGAGACGCTGGCGATGGATAGGACACACGCTGAAGAAACCTGGTGATAGCATTACAAGGCAGTTCTTGCTCTAGAATCCCCAGGGAAAGAAAGACAGAGGTCAACAACAACAAAAACAAGGAGAAGAAAACTGGAGACAGAAGTGAAAATGATGAGGTAAGCTTGGAAAGATCTTGAGCTGATGGCAATAATTAACAACTCTTTCGTTGACCACTTCATATTAATATCATAATCTCTGCTGAAATATCGGATAATACAACAGACGATAGAAAAATAGGATTACGATCTCTGTGTTTGGGAAAGCACTTGCAAAAAATAAGAGACTCGTGGTACGTTTACTTCCAATGGTCTGCATGCCTTGTATGCTCCTTCGTTCTGCAGTTTATGTGATAGCTTCCAGACCATCCAGCATCGCATAGTGAAATGTTATTACCTGGCTTCCTCACATCAGCGGTGCATAAATTTACAGGCCATCTGGTTTTGCAGCCCGTACACAGACAAATGGGATACAACTACGTCGGAGGGCTAAACATTAAGACAGGAGTTCTTAACCTTTCTTGTACTATGGACCCCTATGATTGTCCGGTGAAGGCTACGTATCATTTTGAAAAAAAAAATTACATAGATGCATAATGAAATTTTTTTTGCATAAAAATAATACTGTACAAAGAAAGCGCTCTGCATCCTTTGTCAGCGGACAACCACAAAAGAAGAACTGTTCTTTAAAAAAAAAAAGTTTGGCTTGGATTGTGACCGAGTCGAGTGAAACTAATATTTCACTATTGGATGTTGTGCTTCCAGTTGTCCGGCTTTACCAACATAAGCACCATCTACCTTTTCGCTCCCTATGTGTCATGGAACCACCACAGTAGGTGGAGGAAGCCTACATCAAAGCATGAGCCAGAGCTGATGCACCACACGAAGGATGGCTGCCGATCGAGCAAGGTGGAGGCAATTTCATTCTGCCCTACAAGGCGCCACTAGGCATGATGGTCGCTGATTGCTTTGTTAACTAGTTGCCAAGAACCAAAGAAGAAGAAGATAATAAAGAGCCAACTTTTCCAGCGTTTGTTACTACAGCAATTTGGCTTAAATGTTGAGGTTGTCAGCCCAATGTATAGCCTCATAGTAGTCGACTTTTACAACATGGATGAGTATGCAGTAGTCATATCCTTTCGTTGTCTCCTTAGAGACCACTGTAAACTACACGGGGCTGCGTTACCATGGTTACCTATTAATTATGTGATCGAATCGGCCGGACGTGATCAGATCTTACATATATTTGGCTAACTTACCGGACGCAGAGAGGCAAGGTTATATTTCCGTTTAGCTGAAAACTGATCGGTTCTTCTGGCGTTACCCAAATTAGGTCGATGCTGTCATGAGTTTGTCTTGTCTCTGAGTACATTTTGTTTGTCGGACCATAAGCCGCCCAGGGGGAAATGGGTCGGAGGGATTCTGAGTGGTGTTACGGGCTGTAGGAGACTGGTAAATGACAACCATTATCTCGCTGTGTACGGTTTAGAGCGACAGAAAGATACACAGAAAACGAATAAATCTGCGTATTTATAAACAGTTTTATAACAATTGTGGTGCCGTGATCATTACTATTATCGTCGTAATCAGTATCATCACTGCCGTTCACTTGTTTTAATCATCATTTTTATAGTTGACATCAGTATTAGAGACCTGGTCACCGGCTGGACCTAGTATTGTGATGTCTCTAACACTTCACTCCCCTAGATAGTGTTTGCTATGGGACTATATTTACATTTTTTACCTGAACATAGCGTGTCATTATGACCCTACAGTTGTTAACGTCATTATCAAATAATTCTTTATGACTACAGAGGCTAGATCAGTGTTTCTCAAAGTTTTTGGGTCACCGCCTCCTTGGCTTCCAGACAACATCCCCGGCGCCCCCTCCAGTTCCCATCGTTCATATCTCGCCCATGCCTCATTGATTTTGTCTCTCAAATTCACATTTTTTTCACTAATACTGCTACGGAATATTGAAATAGCTAATTACCAAATATTACCATTACCCCTTGAAAAGCTTCTCTTACCCCTTGGTACGCATACCCCAGTTTGGGTACCTCTTATAGTATAAGTTTTATGAGAAACTAATACGAGCGACAACTAGGAAAAGCGGTGGGTTAGGGTGTGTTCAGGCCATGTTCTCCTTTTAAGCGCTTACGTCAGGGCCTTGTATAATCAAACCGTTTTTACAAGTAAGAGTTATATTAAGTAATATTGTTGAATTTATCTTGACAAGTCCTCAACCACTCCCTAACTACTGAACGCCCACTGTCGCCCCTTTTCTCTTATCGCCCCCTTAGGTCTTCCAAACGTCCCAAGGGAGGCTGTACCGCCCACTTTGGGAACCACTGGTCTAGATCAAGATCATTGCTATCACATTTGTAGTATTACTCTTATTTAACATGGTATGACAAGATCATTTCTATCACATGTGTCGTATTACACTTATTTAACATGATATGACAAGATCATTGCTATCACATGTGTCGTATTACACTTATTTAACATGGTATGACAAGATCATTGCTATCACATTTGTCGTATTACTCTTATTTAACATGGTATGACAAGATCATTGCTATCACATGTGTCGTATTACACTTATTTAACATGGCATGACAAGATCATTGCTATCACATGTGTCGTATTACTCTTATTTAACATGGTATGACAAGATCACTGGAGATCATGCTATCACATGATGTATCGTATTATCACTTATTTAAACAGGCAGCATGACAAGATCATTGCCATCATAACACCAATTTTCAAAAAAGGTGACAATCGACAATGTGGAAACCACAGTGGTATATCCCAGTACTCAAGACCTAATCTTCACACTCAGACAGCTGAGTGAAAAGGCTCTTGAGTATAAGAGTGAGATCCATCTTTGTTTCATAGATCTAGAAAAGGCGTTTGACAAGGTCACCTGGAGCAAACTTTGGGACTGTTTGGCAAGGAAGAACATTCCAGCACCTCTGATTCATGCTATACAGAGCTTCTACAAGTCTTGCAGAAATTATGTGAGGACAGCAAACCATAAGTCAGAAGAGTTCAGGACCACCACTGATGTAAGACAAGGTGATATCCTGCCACCTTATCTTTTCATACTCCTCATGGACGATGTTATCTAGGCATGTAAGGAGAGAACAAGAAAGTATTCAGTGGGGTACTGGAAGATGAGACAGGTATGTATTTCAGAGCTGGCATTTGCTGATGATGTTGCCCTGATTGCTAAATCAGAGGCACATCTCCAATCCAACCTGCAAGTCTGGAAGGAAGAGCTGGAGAAGAGAGGGATGGTCATAAGCAGCTCTAAAACAGAATCCATGGTGATTGTGGTGAGTTGGGATTATATAAATATATTTATAGGGGACTTAGTGTACTGGCTGAGATCAGCTGTGAAGGTATCTGTATCTAATAAGTTTGGTGTGTTACAGATGACCTTACTTGCTACCCCATTTAGACCTCAATCAGACTTATTCTTGAATTTGTGATGACTACGTTAATCTCTAGGGTTATGATAGTGATGAATTGTAAGTACACAACAATCAACAACCAGATAAACATCTAAGTTAAGATCCTCAACAATTGACAACAATATGACAGTCACAAACACATAACACTCTAAGAATTATCTTATTAAGTCAAGGGTTAAATTTTAACAAATGTATTGAATTTCTCAATATATAGATATCCTGATCCGACTACAATGTGAATCAGGAATAAAATCAAATGTAAACACAATGTTTATGTACAAACTTTTATACAAAGGATCTTTGTCCTGACATATAATATTATTATAATATGAGTGTTGTGTTGTGATGTAGTATTATGAGGTAATACTGGCTTTTAGAGCTAAGTGGTTGTTTGTCATCATGACTTTATGTGTTTGCACTGGTGGAAATATTATTGAAGGATTCACAGATTCTGTTTTAAAGTCTTTGTCCCCTTTATTATACTAAAGTCAGTTCAGGGGGATTTTAATTCAAAGATGAGCTCTGTTCGTGCAGACAATCTCTTATCTCAAATAGCGGCTGCAGGAAAACTGTATCCTCTGCTCGCTTGCTTCTCAGTTTGCTAGAACACCCACAATGGCCGATATCTTGGGCAAGGAGTCTGCTGCCAGTTTTCTGGATCAAGCAAAGCTCAGACCATGTGCTGCTATATTAACATCAGTACCACGATCCCACAATTTGTAAGGAAAACACACTAAAGATGACTTGGCAGAGTTTCAATCTGCGGTAAAGTCCAGGCTGTTATAGTTATATTATAAAAACACAGTCCTGCTCTCATCTTGATCAATGTGTACGATATGGCGTCTTCTACAAGATTTTTTCTGCCAATATCGACAGCATTGACCAATCGTTTTGACTATATTCAAACGAGTATACTGTTATTCAAATCTCTTCATTCATTTTTCATCCGTTCCTAGGCATCTACTAGCTATGCAGAGGTCAACCAATGGTCCTTCGTCTAACTACACAGTTCAGTCAATCCACTGCTTCGTAAGATCTTAACCTTTATTTCACTACTATGTTTCGACAAAATTCATGGAGTTCCACCTCAAACAGAGATGACCAAACCTGACAGTATCCACGTTATTTATATGTTTTATTACCACTATTTAATTATCTAATGGACTATTTAGACAACTAAGTACATATTCTTTGTCCATAAGTCTCCAGGAACCCGAATATATGATTTTAAAGGGGCTAAGTGGCTTCGTTCAAAATATGTATTTTTCTAGGATAGTCGTGTATTTGCTGTTACCACAGTTCACTTCCATACTAGGAGATGTCTTCTGTACTGTCAGAATAAAGTCAGGAATACGGTGTAAAACAGTAGAATGTCATGTTTCCCAATAAGAGCTAAGATTGAGTCGGGACCTTTTGTTAAATCTTTAGTTTTTTCATCCCTGTTTATTTGAAATCACCCTCATGCGTTTCGCATGTGATTGGCGTTCACTTTTGAATCGCGAGACGACGTAGTACCATTGCTTCGCTCCGTCTATCCTTTCTCGTCTCTGCTTAGTCCGTCTGTCTTTCTAGGTCAACTTTGTGTGTATAATTACATTAATGTTAGTAGTTGTATCTAGGTCATTATGCAGTTTGCATATCAAGGTCGTCTAAGAAATACAGTACCAGTTTTATTTTTAGAAACGACTGTGAGACGCGTGTAGGCTTTACTATCGTACGTGGACGCGTTACAGTTTATGCAGACGAAGCAGAAAAAGTGGATATCTTTTGAGTTCAGCCATTACGGCGTTATAAAACGGAAGCGCTATGGGGAAAGCACTGGTCTTTCACCATTCTTCTTTCTTTCATATATTTGCTTTATGTTTATGTTCTAATTTATATATGGGTATTAGAATTTTTCGCTACAATTCTCCCCACTTAAAACAGACATCACATGTCAGTCTCTAATTCTATATACACATAGATAAATTTATTACTATTCCTGGTAATCACTTTGATTCTCATCACACGGATGGCGGCTTAGAAAATCAGCATCAACGTTTCTCTGATTTTATTTTTATCATGGATTAATGCAGGTGGGTCAATTCAAGTAAGCACTACTGACGAAGGTTGCTTCAGACCTCTGCAATCCAAGAATCCATCTCAGTTATGTTACTGAACAGCTGCAAATGTTACTGCTGGTCTTAATGCTGCTTAGCAATCAATATTCACCATTTCTCTTCTCTGAGTCTGCTCAACGACATGTCCCGAGAATATTAGATGTTCCTCAAATTGTACGTTATGAGGAGTTGATCTATATGGTGATATCTGAGTTGTGTAGGGGATCCAATAATTTCCTGATCAGCCTTAATAAACACTCGGACTATCCTCGATTCAAAAAGGCAACAATGGAGACACTCTGCTCCTCCGAAATGTTCACAGCCAACAATTGGTCTGATCTCAGGCTTGACTGAATGTGGAAACACCCTTCTAATAATATTCTTATAATATTCTATAATGTGCCACTCAAATGGAGGCCATATTCACCAACTATTTTTCCGCCTACCGACAATTTGGTGAATTAAGATAATATGTGGGGAAATGAGTTTCTGCATCAGAAATCAATTCGCCCTTAGCTTTGATATAATATGTGTGGGGGATCTCCATCTAGGGTCCGATCAATACTTCGCCTTGGACGGTGTAGGGTCGGGTGACTACCAATGTCACCAGTGCCCTTTTCATGCTATATTAATAGCCATATGGTGAAGCGCTGTGAGCATTTTCCGAATTGCTCACTCGTCCACTCCCCAATTTTCTTCTAACATTTTGTTTCGAGTTCAAATCTGGCGGATTATCTTCAATATTAATTTCAGCCAGTTCCCTAACTGCGGGTTCAAACTGTGCCTGGGTTGACTGGTCTGAGTTTCTATTTTCTCTGGATGCCCTTCTCAGAGTTGCGAATCTAAATATTTTTGGTGAAAACTGTTGGTGGGAAGGTAGATACCTATCCTCTATGTCAACCTTATTATTTTTATTTTCCTTGTTATTTTTAGGCCCATATGTTTCAGAATGCTTGGCTGCCATCTGATTATGATTTTCCCAACTTGGGGACTGTACCTTGCTACATTTTTCACAGGCCCCCACAAATTGTGCAATATCAGCAGCTACTTGGGGCCAGTAATATTTTTCAGATGTCCTTTTACGTGTGGTTCCATTCCTCTGGTGTCCACCGTCAGGTACAACATGAGCTTGTGCCATCACGTTTTCCCTGTAGGGAGTTGGCAATACCAACTTTCCCTTTTCTTTGGATCCTGCTCTAGCTTTCCTGAAGAGCAGTCCCTCCTTTAAATAGAATTGCCCTTTCTTAGGGTGTGTATGGCTTGTTGGCAATTTGCCAAAGCAAGGTTTTAGTGATTTATCCTTTGCCTGGGCCTTTCTCATCTGCTTATGGGAATAAATTAGTGGTGGTTCCTCCTCCGTTCTACTAGGGGTCGACCTAACCTGAAGCGTGACCATTACCACAGGTTTTACCGGGCTTCCTAGAAAAACATATTTACTTCCTAACACCAGCGGGTAATTAGGGTCGTCACACACGGCTGCTCTAATCACTCCTTCCACGTACCTAGTCTTGACATTTATCTCGGCTACGGGAAGTGTCATGGTGGATATTCCCTTTACGGCCCCTTGTATCTCCACTGTCCCTGTGGTATACTGTTCAGGGTGCACTAGGGTTGCACTCACAACTGAGTCATATTCTATACCTGAATCGTAAAGGCACCTAACCTTGGCACCATTACATGTCACTTCTTAACAGATGGGGGGATGTTGAAGATTTATATGATTCTCTGTCAGTTTCTTCTTCCCCTTGTCCACTGTTATCATGCATGCCGCGTGATATGGAGGAACTTTCCTACCACATTCACTAGTATTATGATTATGCATCCTGCATATTTGACAATATTTTCCTTCCTGTCTGAAGGGTTTCCTGTCATCATATTTCCTTTCATTGAATTGTGGGGTTTTATGTTTATTATCATAACGTGGCCTTTCAAACTGATGCTTACCTTTGGTCTGATCTCTATGATCAAACTCATTAAAGTTTTGTGGTGCCTTAAAATTATCTACCTGTTTCTTTTTATTACCTGATACCTCTGCCTGAGCTGCTTGATACCTTTCAGCGACATTTAATAACTCACCCAGCCTCTCTGCACCTTGTTCCATGAGAAACTTTCTCAGGTCTGGAGCCATGGACTCTCTTAGTTGTTCTATAAGGATCATTTCCTTAAGATCTTGGGTTTTCCCCAGAGCCGTCCATTTCTCCAAGTATGTCTCTAACCGTGCAGAGAACTGGTGATATGTCTCACCTGACAGTAGTTTAGCATTCCTGAACTTTTTTCTATAAAATTCTCCATTCTTTTCATATCTTAACAAAAGAGCCTGCTTTAACATGTTATAATTGTTTTGATCATCTCTGCTCATTTTGGCAAAAACTTCATAAGCTGTACCACGAAGCCCTTGTGATAACTTTAAGCTCCACCTTTCTCTCTCTAACCCATACGTGGTAGCTAACAGTTCATATCTATTTAGGTAACTCTCGATGTCATCGTCTTTCTCAACAAAATGATCTAAATGAAAGTTCATAGCTGAGGTTGAGGCTTCCTGACTAGCAGTAGCATCAGAGGTAAAGGGACTGGCACCATTCTCAGGAGCATGGCCTTGAAATTCCAACTCCCTTAGTCGTAACTCATGCTCCCTCTGTAATCTTTTATCTTCTGCTTCCCTCTCTGCAGCCAATCGCTTGTCTTCCCTTTCAGCAGCCTGTCTTCTTTCCTCTCTTTCTGTAGCTTGCCTTTTTTCTCTTCTGCCTCAGCTTCTTCTCTTCATACTGGAGCCTTTTAATTTCCCTATCTGCCTCCAATGCCTTAGCCTCAGCCTCAATCTGCAGCGTCTTAATTTCCTTTTCAGCCTCTAACTTTCTTTCAGCCTCTTTTTCAAATTTTTTTTCTTCGCGTTCAATAAATTTGTCACATTCAGTAGTGACATAAGCAATCATAACTTGCCCGTCCATTCCTAACTCTTCAGCAGCCTGCATAGCAGCAGATCGAAATTTTGCTAGGTCCGCCATTTTCTAACAGGCAAATGTATACAATATTTAACTAAACAATTCAATCTATGGCTAATTATACTAAGGACAACCACAAGCACTGAGAGCTCAACCTTATTTATTTTCCACCCAAGAATACCTTTTAAATTTTTATTATTCCCTGAAGTGAACTACCCCCAATATATGTGCTAGGAGAAGGTTCAAAATCCCGGGAGCGAGATCCCCAATATATGTGCTAGGAGAACCCCAATATATGTGGTAAAGTGGGATGTTATAAATATTTATAGGGGACTTAGTGTACTGACTGAGATCAGCTGTGAAGGTATCTGTATCTAATAAGTTTGGTGTGTTACAGATGACCTTACTTGCTACCACATTTAGACCTCAATCAGACTTATTCTTGAATTTGTGATGACTACGTTAAAGTCTAGGGTTATGATAGTGATGAACTGTAAGTACACAACAATCAACAACCAGATAAACATCTAAGTTAAGATCCTCAACAATTGACAACAATATGACAGTCACAAACACATAACACTCTAAGAATTATCTTATTAAGTCAAGGGTTAAATTTTAACAAATGTATTGAATTTCTCAATATATAGATATCCTGATCAACTACAAAGTGAATCAGGAATCACAATCAAATGTAATCACAAGTTGTATGTACACAATTTATAGATAGGATCTTTGTATTGACATATATTATTATTACAATATGAGTGTAGTTTTGTGATGTAGTATTATGAGGTAATACTGGCTTTTAGAGCTAAGTGGTTGTTTGTCATCATGACTTCAATGTGTTTGCACTGGTGGAAATATTATTGAAGGATTCACAGTTTCTTTTTTTTGAAAAGTCAAATTTGTCCCTCTTTATTTTACTAAAGTCACTGTTTCAGGGGGATTTTAATTCAAAGATGAGCTCTGTTCGTGCAGACAATCTCTTATCTCAAATAGCGTCTGCAGGAAAACTGTATCCTCTGCTCGCTTGCTTCTTAGTTTGCTAGAAAACCCAATGGCCGATATCTTGGGCAAGGAGTCTGCTGCCAGTTTTCTGGATCAAGCAAAGCTCAGACCATGTGCTGCTATATTAACATCAGTACCACGGTCCCACAATTTGTAAGGAAAACACACTAAAGATGACTTGGCAGAGTTTCAATCTGCGGTAAAGTCCAGGCTGTTATAGTTATATTATAAAAACACAGTCCTGCTCTCATCTCGATCAATGTGTACGATATGGCGTCTTCTACAAGATTTTTTCTGCCAATATCGACAGCATTGACCAATCGTTTTGACTATATTCAAACGAGTATACTGCTTCAATCTGGATTTCATTCATTTTTCATCCGTTCCTAGGCATCTACTAGCTATGCAGAGGTCAAGCAATGGTCTTTCGTCTAACTACACAGTTCAGCCAATCCGCTGCTTCGTAAGATCTTAACCTTTATTTCACTACTATGTTTCGACAAAATTCATGGAGTTCCACCTCAAACAGAGATGACCAAACCTGACAGTATCCACGTTATTTATATGTTTTATTACCACTATTTAATTATCTAATGGACTATTTAGACAACTAAGTACATATTCAGCGCTGTAGTCCAACTGCTAGCTTCTCATGAAACAATATACACCAGTATTCCTCTCCCTAATGGTTACAACGCTTCTGCAATTCCAGCATTATTTCCTTCTATTCAATAAGATAGGTGTCATAGTACTATTTGGCCATCCCATGCAGATATATTCCTCTCCGACAAGTTTTATTCATGGTGGAGCCATATCGAGGTTTTGCCTCTGTTTATTGTTACTGAACCACACACATATAGACATAAATTATCAATTCACATTCAATTTTCATGAACAAGATATCAAATAGGTCTAGCTTACCACAATTCATGGAAATATTAAACAAATACGTTGACTGGCGATGAGTTATGGCACAATTCCGATCTGCCTCTGTCCCAGGCTTTTATTAAGAAAAATATGAGCTGAATCTCAACGCACTTGCTTTTACAAATTGGATTTTCAAAAAGTGGCACTGAACTGACGCTCCTAATTGACTATATCAAATGGTCTAGCCAATGGGACCATGTTTACAAAAGCCTTTGAAAAAATGTACCCTTCCTATCGTTTCTAGTAACAACCAAAATTAGTATTTGCAATCGACTAATCATGTTTCGCCTTACATATTATTCTAGCCAATCAAATCGGATTTAACGTGGTGGCCTCATTTTTTCTAAAGCAGTGTCCAAACACGAGCAAATATGATCTGGTGCTGTCAGACAACACCCCTATAATATTTTGGCTATAATTTGTTAATTATTAAACTAATTTCTTAACACCTAACATATTCTTTGTCAGCAAGTCCTAAGGCACCCAAATATATAAGTTTAATGGAGCCAAGTGGCTTCGTTACAAATATGTATTAATCTAGGATAGTCGTGTAATTGTTTTTTTATTTACTGTCTTAGAACCGCCACCTGTTCTGCCTTTTCGACTGTTCTGTCAGTATAAAGTCAGGATTTCAAACAGAAAACAGTATTGTGTCATGTTTCCTAATAAGCATTAAACATGTTTCCAAAACCTGACCCTCGTATTGGTAGTGTTTTTTGTCACTGTTTATTTGAAAAAAATTAGTGCTTCATGCCTTTCGCGTTCACGTTTTCATCGCGAGACGAACGTGGTAGTATTGAATGCGTTCCTCCTTCTGTCTCTCTCTCTCTCTCTCTCTCTCTCTCTCTCTCTCTTCTAAGCTCGTCTGTCTTTTCTTTTACGTAGTGCATAAATGACATTAATTGTAATATTAATCTAGGTCATTACGCAGTGTGTATAAGTTAATTAATGCTAGTATTATATCTGGGTCATTAAGCATCTTGCGTATCTCAAGGTTTTCTAAGAAACACAGTACTAGTTTTATTTTTAGAAACGCGTGTATGATGCTGTAGGCTTTACTATCAACGTGAAAGCGTTACAATTATGCAGGCGGAGCATAGAAAGGGATTTTCTTGTTTAACTAGCATGACGTACTATAACACAGGCGTACGTTATAGTGACGGCACTGTTCTTTACCAGTCTTCTTTCCTTTTATTGAATTAATTCGTTAGGCTTTACATTTACTTTTTAATTTATATATGTGGATTTAGAATGTCTCACGACAAATTCTCCCCACTTAAAACAGACGTTATATGTCAGTCTATAATTCTATATACACATAGAGAAATTTAATATTATTCCTGGTGATTTCTTTGATTTTCATCGCACGGATGGCGGCTTAGAAAATCTGCATCAACGTTTCTCTGATTTTATTTTGATCATGGATTACTGCAGGTGGGTCAATTCAAAGTAAGCACTACTGACGAAGGTTGCCTCAGACCTCTGCAATCCAAGAATCCATTTCAGTTATATTACTGAACAGCGGCAAGTGTTACTGCTTGTCTTAATGCTGCTTAGCAATCAGTATTCACCTATTCTCTTCTCTGAGTCTGCTCAACGACATGTCCCGAGAATATTAGATGTTCCTCAATTTGTACGTTATGAGGAGTTGATCTATATGGTGATATCTGAGTTGTGTAGGGGATCCAATAATTTCCTGATCAGCCTTAATAAACACTCGGACTATCCTCAATTCAAAAAGGCAACCATGGAGACACTCTGCTCCTCCGAAATGTTCACAGCCAACAATTGGTCTGATCTCAGGCGTGATTGAATGTGGAAACACCCATCTAATAATATATTTATAATGTTCTATAATGTGCCACTCAAATGGAGGCCATATTCACCAACTATAGTTCCGCCTACCGACAATCTGGTGAATTAAGATAATATGTGGGGAAATGAGTTTCTGCATCAGAAATCAATTCGCCCTTAGCATTGCTATAAGATGTGTGGGTTATCTCCATCCAGGGTCCGAACACTACTTCCCCTTGGACGGTGTAGGGTCGGGTGACTACCAATGTCACCAGTGCCCTTTTAAGGCTAAGTTAATAGCCATATTGTGAAGCGCTGTGAGCATTTTCCCAATTGCTCGCTCGTCCACTCCCCACTGTTCTTCTGTTAACAATTTGTTTCGGTTTTAACTTAGGCGGATCATCTTCAATGTCAATGTCAGCCAGCTCCCTAACTGCGGCTTCAAACTGTTCCTGGGTTGACTGGTCTGAGTTTCTATTTTCTCTGGATGCCCTTCTCAGAGTTGCGAATCTAATTTTTTTTGGTGAACACTGTTGGGGGGAAGGTGGATACCTATCCTCTATGTCAACCTTATTATTTTTATTTTCCTTGTTATTGTTAGGCCCATATGTTTTAGAATGCTTGGCTGCCATCTGATTATGATTTTCCCAACTTGGGGACTGTACCTTGCTACATTTTAACAGGCCCCCACAAATTGTGCAATATCAGCAGCTACTTGGGGCCAGTAGAATTTTTCCGATGTCCTTTGACGGGTGGTCCCATTTCTCTGGTGTCCACCGTCTGGTACAACATGAGCTTGTGCCATCACTTTTTCCCTGTAGGGGGTTGGTAATACCAATTGTCCCTGTTCTTTGGATCCTGCTCTAGCTTTCCTGAAGAGCAGTCCTTCCTTCAAATAAAATTGTCCTTTCTTAGGGTGTGCATGGCTTGTTGGCAATTTACCAAAGCAAGGTTTTAATGTTTTATCTTTTGCCTGGGCCTTTCTCATCTGCTTATGAGAATAAACTAGTGGTGGTTCCTCCTCCGTTCTACTAGGGGTCGACCTGACCTGAAGCGTGGCCATTACCACAGGTTTTACAGGGCTTCCTAGAAAAACATATTTGCTTCCTAACACTAGTGGGTAATTAGGATCGTCACACACGACTGCTCTAATCACTCCTTCCACGTACCTTGTCTCTACATTGATCTCGGCTACGGGAAGTGTCATGGTGGATATTCCCTTTACGGCCCCTTGTATCTCCACTTTCTCTGTGGTATACTGTTCAGGGTGCACTAGGGTTGCACTCACAACTGAGTCATATTCTAAACCTGAATCGTAAAGGCACCTAACCTTGGCACCATTACATGTCACTTCTTCACAGATGGGGGGATGTTGAAGATTTATATGATTCTCTGTCAGTTTCTTCTTCCCCTTGTCCACTGTTATCATGCATGCCGCGTGATATGGAGG
Source organism: Oreohelix idahoensis (assembly GCA_024509875.1). Classification (NCBI taxonomy): domain Eukaryota; kingdom Metazoa; phylum Mollusca; class Gastropoda; order Stylommatophora; family Oreohelicidae; genus Oreohelix; species Oreohelix idahoensis. Next base: position 336,606 of record JAMPIV010001064.1, read on the forward strand.
AACTTTCCTACCACATTCACTAGTATTATGATTATGCATCCTGCATATTTGACAATATTTTCCTTCCTGTCTGAAGGGTTTCCTGTCATCATATTTCCTTTCATTGAATTGTGGGGTTTTATTTTTATAGTCATTTCGTGGCCTATCAAACTGATGCTTACCTTTGTTTTGATCTCTATGATCAAATTCATTAAAGTTTTGTGGTGCCTGATAATTGTCTACCTGTTTCTTTTTATTACTTGTTACCTCTGCCTGAGCTGCTTGATACCTTTCAGCGACATTTAGTAGCTCACCCAGCCTCTCTGCACCTTGTTCCATGAGAAACTTTCTCAGGTCTGGAGCCATGGACTCTCTTAGTTGTTCTATAAGGATCATTTCCTTAAGATCTTGGGTTTTCCCCAGAGAAGTCCATTTCTCCAAGTATGTCTCTAACCGTGCAGAGAACTGGTGATATGTTTCACCTGACAGTAGTTAGCATTCCTAAATTTGTTCCTATAAAATTCACCATTCTTTTCATATCTTAACAAAAGAGCCTGCTTTAGCATGTCATAATTTTCTTGATCATCTCTGCTCATTTTGGCAAAAACTTCATAAGCCGTACCACGAAGCCCTTGTGATAACTTTAAGCTCCATCTTTCTCTCTCTAACCCATACGTGGTAGCTAATAGTTCATATCTATTTAGGTAGCTCTCGATATCATCTTCTTTCTCCACAAAATGATCTAAATGAAAATTCATAGCTGAGGTTGAGGCTCCCTGACTAGCAGTGGCATCAGAGGTAAAGGGACTGGCACCATTTTCAGGAGCATGGCCTTGAAACTCAAACTCCCTTAGTCGTAACTCATGTTCCCTTTGTAATCTCTTCTCCTCCTTTTCTGCTTCCCTCTGTGCAGTCAATCTTTTGTCTTCTGCCTCCCTTTCTGCAGCCTGTCTTCTTTCCTCGGCTTCCCTTTCTGCCTTTTTTCTTCTAATTGGAGCCTTTTAATCTCCCTATCTGCCTCCAATGCTTTTGCCTCTTTGTCAGCCTCAATCTGCAGCCTCTTAATTTCTTTTTCAGCCTCTAACTTTCTTTCAGCTTCAAATTTTCTTTCTTCCCGTTCAATATATTTGTCACATTCAGTAGTGACATAAGCAATCATAACTTGCCCGTCCATTCCTAACTCTTTAGCAGTCTGCACAGCAGCAGATCGAAATTTTGCTAGGTCGGCCATTTTCTAACAAGCAAATTTATACAATTTCTAAGTAAACAAGTCAATCTATCTAATTATCTAAGGACAACCACAAGCACTGAGAGCTCAACCTTATTTATTTTCACCCAAGGATACCTTTTAAATTTTTATTATTCCCTGAAGTGAATTACCCCCCAATATATATAATATGAGAAGATTCAAAATTCCGGCTTGGCCCCCAATATATGTGGTAAAGTGGGATGATATAAATATTTATAGGGGACTTAGTGTACTGACTGAGATCAGCTGTGAAGGTATCTGTATCTAATAAGTGTGGTGTATTACAGATGACCTTACTTTGCTACCACATTTATACCTCAGTCAGACTTATTCTGGAATACTGTGATGACTACGTTGAATGTCTAGGGTTATGATAGTGATGAAGTGTATGTTCACAACAACCAACAGACAGATAAACAATTTAATTTAATCCACAATACTTTACAACACTGTGACACTCACAAACATAGTACACTCTATAAGGCTATCTTAATAAATCAAGGGTAAATTTTAAAAATATGTATTAATTCCTGTCAATAATAGATATCCTGATTCAACTACAAAGTGAACCAGGAATCACAATCAAATGTAATCACAAGTTGTATGTACACAATTTATAGATATGATCTTTGTATTGACATATATTATTATTGCAATATGTGTGTAAGTAGTGATGTAGTACTATGAGGTAATACTGGCTATTCAAGCTAGGTGGTTGTTTGTCATCATGACTTCAAGTGTTTGTATCTGGTGGAAATAATATTGGAAAGGTTCACAGTTTCTTTTTATTTGAAACAAATAAATGTCCCTCTTGCTTTTATGTAAAGTCACTGTTGGGGGGGGGGGGGGGGGGGGGGGGGGGGGGGGGGGGGGGTATACACAAGATTGAGCTGCTCTGGCCAACGTAATCTTAACTTCTGTGTGGGCGGCAGGAAACAGTCTCCTATGCTCGCTTGCTTCACAGTTTTCTTGAGAAACAACACTGGTCGATCTCTTGACCAAGGAGTATGCTATCAGCCTCTGGATTCAGCAAAACTCAGACCAGGTGCTGCTTTAATAGTTTAGTACCACGGTCCCTGAAACAAGAAGGTTGTACCTCCCTTCAGAACTAATTTATAATCTATTTCCACACTGAAGCACAATACATAACAAACACCGAGTTCAGCGCTGTAGTCCAACTGCTAGCTTCTCATGAAACAATATACACCAGTATTCCTCTCCCTAATGGTTACAACGCTTCTGCAATTCCAGCATTATTTCCTTCTATTCAATAAGATAGGTGAAATAGTACTATTTGGCCATCCCATGCAGATATATTCCTCTCCGACAAGTTTTATTCATGGTGGAGCCATATCGAGGTTTTGCCTCTGTTTATTGTTACTGAACCACACACATATAGACATAAATTATCAATTCACATTCAATTTTCATGAACAAGATATCAAATAGGTCTAGCTTACCACAATTCATGGAAATATTAAACAAATACGTTGACTGGCGATGAGTTATGGCACAATTCCGATCTGCCTCTGTCCCAGGCTTTTATTAAGAAAAATATGAGCTGAATCTCAACGCACTTGCTTTTACAAATTGGATTTTCAAAAAGTGGCACTGAACTGACGCTCCTAATTGACTATATCAAATGGTCTAGCCAATGGGACCATGTTTACAAAAGCCTTTGAAAAAATGTACCCTTCCTATCGTTTCTAGTAACAACCAAAATTAGTATTTGCAATCGACTAATCATGTTTCGCCTTACATATTATTCTAGCCAATCAAATCGGATTTAACGTGGTGGCCTCATTTTTTATAAAGCAGTGTCCAAACACGAGCAAATATGATCTGGTGCTGTCAGACAACACCCCTATAATATTTTGGCTATAATTTGTTAATTATTAAACTAATTTCTTAACACCTAACATATTCTTTGTCAGCAAGTCCTAAGGCACCCAAATATATAAGTTTAATGGAGCCAAGTGGCTTCGTTACAAATATGTATTAATCTAGGATAGTCGTGTAATTGTTTTTTTATTTACTGTCTTAGAACCGCCACCTGTTCTGCCTTTTCGACTGTTCTGTCAGTATAAAGTCAGGATTTCAAACAGAAAACAGTATTGTGTCATGTTTCCTAATAAGCATTAAACATGTTTCCAAAACCTGACCCTCGTATTGATAGTTTTTTGTCACTGTTTATTTGAAAAAAATTAGTGCTTCATGCCTTTCGCGTTCACGTTTTCATCGCGAGACGAACGTGGTAGTATTGAATGCGTTCCTCCTTCTCTCTCTCTCTCTCTCTCTCTCTCTCTCTCTCTCTCTCTCTCTCTCTCTCTCTCTCTCTCTCTCTCTCTCTCTCTCTCTCTCTCTCTCTCTCTTCTAAGCTCGTCTGTCTTTTCTTTTACGTAGTGCATAAATGACATTAATTGTAATATTAATCTAGGTCATTACGCAGTGTGTATAAGTTAATTAATGCTAGTATTATATCTGGGTCATTAAGCATCTTGCGTATCTCAAGGTTTTCTAAGAAACACAGTACTAGTTTTATTTTTAGAAACGCGTGTATGATGCTGTAGGCTTTACTATCAACGTGAAAGCGTTACAATTATGCAGACGGAGCATAGAAAGGGATTTTCTTGTTTAACTAGCATGACGTACTATAACACAGGCGTACGCTATAGTGACGGCACTGTTCTTTACCAGTCTTCTTTCCTTTTATTGAATTAATTCGTTAGGCTTTACATTTACTTTTTAATTTATATATGTGGATTTAGAATGTCTCACGACACTAAGAAATACAGTACCAGTTTTATTTTTAGAAACGACTGTGAGACGCGTGTAGGCTTTACTATCGTACGTGGACGCGTTACAGTTTATGCAGACGAAGCAGAAAAAGTGGATATCTTTTGAGTTCAGCCATTACGGCGTTATAAAACGGAAGCGCTATGGGGAAAGCACTGGTCTTTCACCATTCTTCTTTCTTTCATATATTTGCTTTATATTTATGTTCTAATTTATATATGGGTATTAGAATTTTTCACTACAGTGATATCACGAGAAGAAAGAAGACATCAGATTAAGCTGGGCGAACAGGTCCTGGAGCAGGTAGACCACTTTAAATACCTCGGAGCTATTATTGACCGAAAGGGAGGCATCAAAGAAGAGTTGGCCACTCGAAAAGCAGCAGCTGGGAGACTTTTTCAGGCCATAAATCGAGGATTCCTCAGCAAGAGAGGGGTTGGTAAGAAAACGAAGATGGCTGTATACCGCTCAACCTATGTCCCAGTCTTGACATATGGATGCGAGTCATGGGCAATGACTACAACCCACAAAAGCCAGATCCAAACCTCAGAAATGAGGTATCTGAGGAAGGTGGTTGAAGTAACAAGAAGAGACTTGGTACGCAACCAGACGATACGTCAAGGCCTAAAATCCCACCCCCTGCAGACCCAAGTAGAACAGTCCCAATTAAGATGGTTTAGCCATGTCTGCAGAATGGGAGAAGATCGGCTACCTCAACAAGCATGGGAAACAAAGAGCCAGGGATCCAGACCCCCAGGACGACCCAGAGTCCGCTGGGAGGACAACATTAGACAATCTTTGAAGGACCGAGGACTAGAATGAAATCAGGCCAGGAGGAAGACAGCCGATAGGATAGTCCGGCGCTCTCTCTTCCAAACCTCTACACCTCACGGTAGAAGGGGAACGACTAAGTAAGTAAGTATGACAAGATCATTGCTATCACACTTGTCGTATTACTCTAATTTAACATGGTATGACAAGATCATTGCTATCACATTTGTGGTATTATTCTTATTTAACATGGTATGACAAGATCATCAGAGCGGAACATCTTACAGATGAAAAAAAACTAGTGGAAAAAATATGTAGAAGAAGAGGCCACTGGCTTTGGATTGGACTCGTATTGAGAAAAACCAGTTGATAGCATTACATAGCAGTTTCTACTCTGGAACACTCAGGGTACGGAGTGTAATGTACATCTTCACACGGCGTACAGAGTGTAATGTCTACCTTAACATGAGCTACAGATGCAATGGCTTTCTTTATGCGTTGTACAGAGTGTTATTCTATCTTAACATGAGGTACGAAGTATAATGTCTTATATTCGCATGGAAAACAGAGTGCAGAATGTATCTTCACACAGGGTACGGAATGTAATGACCTTCTACACCTGGTGTAACAGAATGTAATGTTTGTCTTTACACGGGTGCCTAGTATAGTGTCTGTCTTTACATGCGGTGCGGATTGTAATGTCTATATTCTCACAGTGACCAGAATGTAATGTCTGTCTTTACACGGGGTGCCGAGAATAGTGTCTTTCTTTACATGCGATGCGGATTGTAATGCCTATATTCTCACAGTGAACAGAATGTAATGTCTGTCTTTACATGGGGTGCCGAGAATAGTGTCTGTCTTTACATGCGGTGCGGATTGTAATGACTATCTTTTCACCGTGTGCAGAGTGTAGTGTCTATTTTTACATAGGATACGGAGTATAAAATGCATCTTCACTCTGGGTAGGGAGTGTAATGTCTATCTTCACATGGTGTACAGAATGTAATGTCCATCTTCACATAAAGTACGGAATGTAATGTCTAATTTCACACGGGGTATGGAGCGTAATGACTATCTTCACATGGATTATGGAATTTAATGTCTATCTTCACACGGAGTACAGTGTAATACCTATTGTTACACGATGTTTTGAGAATAGAAAGAACCTGTACTACGTAGGGAGCAACACTGGGCTGACTGATTGTCATGTTAGGTGAGCAGAGCGTATTTACGAACTATTTACATCATTATACACGAAGGGTAATACGTGATTTATGTGGTGTGTTTGTGTTTACTGTGAGTGAATAGTAGTTGAGTGTCTGATTTGAAAGGTGATCAGACGTGGACAGGGAAGAGTGGAAAGAAGAAAAAAATCAGTTGAAAATTGGTCTTTACACGGAAAAGTGTTGTTTTGTTGTACACGAGGTTAGATGCCGTGTCTAGATTGTTTTAAGATGTTCGATAAATAGGAGTTAGTTGAAAAGTCTAGATTGTTTTAAGATATTCGGTAAAGGGAAGTTAGTTGAAATGTCTAGGTTGCTTTAAGATATTCGATACATGGAAGTTAGTTGAAATGTCTAGATTGCTTTAAGATATTCGGTAAAGGAAAGTTAGTTGAAATGTCTAGGTTGCTTTAAGATATTCGATAAATGGAAGTTAGTTGAAATGTCTAGATTGCTTTAAGATATTCAGTAAAGGGAAGTTAGTTGAAATGTCTAGATTGTTTTAAGATATTCGGTAAAGGGAAGTCAGTTGAAATGTCTAGATTGCTTTAAAATATTCGGTAAAGGGAAGTTAGTTGAAATGTCTAGATTGTTTTAAGATTTTCGGTAAAGGGAAGTTAGTTGAAATGTCTAGATTGTTTTAAGATATTCAGTAAAGGGGAGTTAGTTGAAGTGACTAGACTGCTTTAAGATATTCGGTAAAGGGAAGTTAGTTGTATTGTCTAGATTGTTTTAAGATATTCGGTAAAGGGAAGTTAGTTGCAGTCCAATTCTAGAATCCTTATCATAATAATTAGCGGTAGTTTTAATGTGCAATTGCACGAGTTAGGCAGTCCAGAAGGTGTTATTTCTTTACTACTTGCCAATCCAGAGTGGTTCTGCATAATTTTGGTAATAGAAGCTCAGTTGAGACCGAATTTAGCCGTCTTGACTTGGTTCTTTGAAATATCATCATGTGGAAGTGTACTGGTTGATGTGGTATCTATTAAAATGATAATACTTCCATAAGCAGACATAATCACAAAATGAAATTTACTCTTTGTTGTTGTTGCTATTTGAGGGATAGTGTCATGACATCTATTCCCACTAGGGGTGCGAAGTATAATGTCTATCTTCACACTCCCGTGAATTTCAAATCGCGAGAGCAATAACAAGAAAACAAGTTAGCAAAAGGGTTGGCCCGTACAGAGATTACTTCAACCTCACAAGCACTCTTTAATCTAATCCAGGTTTTTAAACGCATGTCAGTCTAACACACAATTGGAGAATGACAAGTGAGGTATGCTGGGAAAATTAAAGTTATAGCAATAAGTACGTGGGCTTTAAAAATAGAGGAAGAATGTTATCTTAGAAGAAACAAGAAACACATATAAACACTGTACCGAGAAGTGTAGAAAGTTTGTTATTAAACAGCTGTTTTAGGAACGGTATGGGCATGTGAGGGCAAGGCGAGAGGTTGAAAGACACGAGTAGGTAATGTAAATGCGGCGTTTCTTATCTGCGCTTCACTGCCAAAGCTTCTAGATCAGCGGTAGACAACCCAGGAGCTGAGAGAATCTACTTTAGAAACACTGAACTGTCTAAATATCTACCATCATAAAATCTACTTACTTACTTAGTAGTTCCTCTTCTACCCTGGGATGTTGAGGTTTACCACAGAGAGAGCGCCATGCTATTCTATCGGTTATCTTCCTTCTGGCCTGGTTCCATTCTAGTCCTTGGTCCTTCAGAGATGGTCTAATGTTGCCCTCCCAGCCAACTCTGGGTCGTCCTGGAAATCTGAACCCCTGCCTCTTGGGACTCAAACTAAATGATATTATTTACCGGAATGTTTGATTCATTTCACAGAAAAGATTGCGTTCCCATCGTATACAGTTAACAAATAACGTTAATTTAAGGAAGCAAGCCCGTGAGTTTTCACAGGGAACACAGAAAAGTAGTTATATTTAAATGTCAGTGGGAGAGGGTTAATCCGTTATTTCCATAGCTTAAAAGTTTTTTTTTTTTTTTTTTTTTTTTTTTTTTTGCTCCTTTCCGTCATCAGAGATTTACCAAATCATTCCTGAACTACCAAAAGATCGAGGTCGACAAGTTGCCGATCCCTGGTCTAGATTGTGTCTCCAAGCTTCTCTTTAATAATCATTTTTGTTTTCCCACCAAAGTGAATTTTAGATTGGTCTGTGGTGAGTGGCCAGCGTGTTGTTTGGAACGAGGGTATCAAACATTAAGTACGACTGATGAAAAGCTTTCATAAGTATTTAGCATATCCGAAAAGCAGCTCTTAATGTTACTTTACTGATAACAAATTCAAAAATCGATTCTTGGCAGGGTTGCCGCAGGGGAAAACAAATCGATGATAGCTTCAGAACGTCCGTAGTTCTAGATTTGCGAAATAGTGTTTCATCTTTGTTCTCCCTGGAGGAAAACTTTAATGGACCACAAATTGTTACTGTTTTTCCTGAAATTTCGTACAATTATCTGTCATGTTATATTTTACTACGGTTTTCGATTTACATAAGTAGGGCGTGACTTGATAACACCTCCCAGATCGATTTCGCATAAAACGAAAATAATACCCTCTCTCTCTTTCTCCCTTCCCTCTCTCTCTTTCTCTATGTGTCTCACTCTCTTACACACACACACACACACACACACACGCACACACACCCACACACACACACACACACACACATTTCCATCTGACTTTTGACAGTCGTATCAGCGGATTTTTCCAGCAAGATACGCTGTTTCAAAATCGGCACTCACCCCAGAGCCAGCGGATAGGATTTATTATCACCATCATAAATAACAGTGTTTCTTTTTTGCAACCAGATGTTTCCATATATTGGAATTATTCTCTACTGTTTACTGTGAACACAAGATCTCGGTTTTGCTACACTAACTATTCGAAGTGACATTTGTCTACCCAGGAATCAACCACCAAATTAGGCGTCCCCCTTATAAAATTTAATTATTAAAGGAGGGACTGGGGCCAATTTGGAAGATAAAAACACTGGAAATTATATCTATATTCAGACATTGTATGTCCAAGAGATTTCTTCACCAAGAATAGGGTAAGCGTCATTGAGTGGCCACGTATGTCAAAGAGAGTGAATATTTTCTTTGTTGCATGAAATTGTATTATCTGGCTTATGCTTAAATATTGTTTACTTTACTGGAAAGCATTTAGTAGGAACTTTGTTCTTTTTCTTTACTGTCTATGCTATAACATAATGCTAACCTTTGACCTTTGTGGTTATTAACTTGTTGGGTTCTTTTTTTCTCAATAAGGGGGAGGGCACATGTATTCTGTTATTTTTTTCTATGTATGAACTTCTGATGATTTTATTTGATCTTTCTTTAGATATTCGATGTTGTAAAGTTTAATGATAATAAACAACAAAACTGCCATCACCGGTGTCAATACCTTGTCGAGGTATGGCGGCTTGCGTACCATGATTACCCCCAGAGCTATGCCAGCGGGAGTTTTACTCCTGGAAGGTTCTACCAAGCTGGACAGGTTTGCGCGGGCAGGGGTCAGACGAAAGCAGACACCCTGGTCCTCCAGGTTGGGGGTTTTAGCATAGGGCTGACACCCCTGTCTATGTAAAAAAAAAATTGAAGTTACGGAAACAACAACGAATAAACAAACTTTGCTACGGGACGGACATCCGGAGTCTGAGGCTCGTATGACTGTCAGTGGTGAAAGCCGAAAGGAAGCCACTGACATGAGAACGGACGTTCTGACCGCAAAACATGATACAAGAATAGGATTTTGGAATGTCAGGACAATGAATGAGACGGGTAAACTAAAACAGGTCAAGGCAGAAATGAGAAACTATAGGTTACACATTCTAGGGATAAGCGAGAGCAGATGGACAGGGGCAGGACAAGTTAAAACAGCAACAGGAGAAACAGTACTTTACTCTGGAAGAGAGGATGGACAGCACAATGAAGGCGTAGCCATTATTTTACAGAAAGGAATAGAAAGGACATTACTGGAATGGAAACCCATCAACAACAGACTGATAAGATTAAGATTGAGAGGTAGATTCACCAATACAACAAAAATACAATGCTACGCACCAACGAATGACAGTGATGAAGAGGTCAAGGATGAATTCTATCAACAACTGCAGAAAGAAATGGAAGACACACCTAGATATGATCTTATTATAGTAATGGGAGACCTCAATGCGAAAGTTGGTACACACAATACATATAATGAAAGAGTAATGGGGAAATGCGGCAGCGGATCAGCAAACAAAAATGGGGATAAATTAATAAGTTTCTGTAGTATTAACAACCTGGTCATTAAAGGAACACTTTTCCCACATAAAGAAATTCACAAATTAACATGGGAATCACCAAATGGTCGGGACAGAAACCAGATAGACCACATCATGATTAACGGTAGATGGAGACATGCATTACAAGATGTGAAGGTAAGAAGAGGTGCAGATGTGGGAAGTAATCACCATTTAGTAGTAGCAAAACTGAAAGTGAAACTAAGAAGGGCTGGACCAACTGTAACTACACAGAAAAGGTTTGACATCAGCAAATTGAAGGACCCCCTTACCAGGAAAGCTTTTGCGGCTGACATAAAGAAACGATATCAATTTGCCAAAAGTCAGGAAAAGACATTGACTGATGATATAGACCAGAAATTCAACACCATTTCAACAATATATAAGGAAAGCAGCAGATCATGCTTGGAATTCCAGGAAAGGAAGAAGCAAGACTGGATAACACCAGAAACATTAAACACCATAACACTGAGAAAGGAAATGAAAAGAAAGAAAACAGAAGCGAAGTCCCCAGGTTAAAGCAACTATACAGCGAACAGTACAGTCAGCTGGACAAGGAAGTTAAACGCCAAACCCGAGCCAACAAAAGGAATTTCCTAGACGATCTTGCAAGACAGGCAGAAGAGGCAGCACTAGGAAATGAACAAAGCATAGTATACAAAATAACTAAATTCATCAGCGGAAAACGAGGTGCAAACAATATTACATTAGTAAGAGATAAGCAAGGAAATCTCATCACGACAGCAGAGGGACAGGAAACGAGATGGGCAGAGCACTTCAGAGAAACTCTGAACAAGGAACCACCAGAGACACAATTGAATGTTCCTGAGGCTGAAAACGATCTAGATGTAAATACAGACATTCCACGAAAAGAAGAAATCATCACAGCAATCAAAGGGTTAAAGAACGGAAAAGCTCCTGGCCATGATAACTTAAATGCATAGCTATTTAAGACAGACCCTGAGCTAGCAGCAGAACTATTAGAACCACTATTTGCACAAGTCTGGAAAACAGGGACAACACCATCAGAGTGGAACAAAGGAATAATTGTCAAATTGCCCAAGAAAGGAGATCTTGCAGACTGCAATAATTGGAGAGGAATCACTCTTCTCTCAGTTGCCAGCAAAATACTAGGCAGGATAATTATACAGAGAATTTCAAAAGCAGTAGACCACAAACTGAGGAAAGAACAAGCAGGATTTAGAAAGAACAGAAGATGTGTAGATCATATACTCGTTCACTCTCAGGAACATTATAGAGCAGTGCTCAGAATGGCAAAGACAGCTGTACATTAATTTCGTTGATTTTGAAAAGGCTTTTGACAGCATACATAGGGACAGTTTATGGAAAATACTGAGGGCTTATGGAATTCCAAGCTGCATTGTGTCAATCATAAAAAGCCTCTATGCCAACTTTACGTGTAGTGTTGGGCAGAGCAACCTAACCTTTGAGGTGAAGACAGGAGTACGACAGGGATGCCCCTTATCAACCACTCTATTTTTAACAGTCATAGACTGGGTGATGCGACAGACAACAGAGGGCAGTCCAAGAGGAATAAGATGGACTACATTTTCTACATTGGAAGATCTGGAATATGCAGATGACATTGCACTACTAGCACATTCACATCAACACATCCAGGAAAAAACGGACAGACTTAATAGCCAGCAGGTGGGCTTGAACATCAATTTAAGGAAGTCAGAGGTCATGACGCTCAATGTGAGCAACCCTGAACCCATATCAGTAAGGAATCAGCAACTGGTACAGACAGACACCTTCACATACCTAGGATGCATAGTAACACCAGACGGCGGGGCAGGCAAAGACATCAACATCAGAATGAATAAGGCAAGAACAGCCTTTTTTAGCCTAAACAACATCTGGAAGTCCTCTCAATACAGCACAAGCACAAAATTAAGATTATATCAGAGCTGTGTGCTTTCTGTGCTTCTCTATGGTGCAGAATGCTGGAGAGTTAAAGAGAAGGAAATGTCGAAATTGTCCTCTTTTCACACAACATGCCTAAGAAAAATTCACCGAATCTTTTGGCCGAATACCATCACCAACCAAGATCTGCTTACTCGGAGCAAGCAAGAGGACATGCACACCATCATAGCTGGCAGACGCTGGAGCTGGGTTGGCCATGTCCTCAGAAGAGACCCCGATGCCATCACAAGAACAGCTATGCTTTGGACCCCTGAAGGAAAACGAAAGAGAGGCTGACCAAAAACAACCTGGCGGAGGACAGTGGAGGCTGAGATGCAAAAAATGAACCAGAGTTGGGGCACTGTACGAAGGATGGCCACCGACCGAGCAAAGTGGAATAAATTTGTTGTTGCCCTACAAGACGCCACTAGGCGCGATGGCCACTGACTGCTTTGACGGTCGGCGGCTTAGGATCAAAGAAGAAGAAGAAGAAACAACAAAAGAACTTAACTTTGTGTGTTGGTCAGACCCATACTCAATTAACCATAGTTTTCACGTCTGTGTCTTGTTGTCACATAGTTGTGTATGTGTGTGCGTTGTTAAACTTATATTTCTAGGTATAGGGAGGGGCAAGATTGTCTTGTACTAAAAGATAGTCGTATAGATAGGCTGGACTAGAGAAACTTCTCATTCCAGAGACAGATCTTCTTCTTAAACTATTCACTCGTGAAATCTATTTATCACACCTTTATTTCTCACATACTTATCACCATCCACTCTACCCAGGCGGGACCATAAATAACTTTCAAACCTATCTAAAATTTACGACAAGACAACACACACACACACACACACACACACACACACACACACACACACACACACACACACACACACACACACACACACACACACACACAACACACACACACACACACACACACACACACACACACAACACACACACACACACACACAAACACACACACACACAACACACACAACACACACAACACACACACACACACACACACACACACACACACATATATATATATATATATATACCTGTCACAAAAAGTAGGGGATATTTTAAGATGGTATGTATTATTTTACAAAAGAGTGGATTTCGTATTTTAATGGTTGTATGGACATATCGAGCACGCTCTTCTCCACTCTCACGTGCAATATCATGTTGACCTGGTAACTCGTGATGAGTAAGCCAATCCCAAGAACAGAGGTGGGGCCCATCCGTAAAGTTCACACATTATTCTTTTTCACAAAAATGCGTGTATCTCGGGTTTGATGAACACTACTCACCATGGACAGGTATAAAAAGACTCTGCAACAGATAAAATTTATTTTCTTCGTCATGGAACGTTTGACAGAACAGCAGAGATGTATAGGCATAGGCATGTTGCAAACCGGAAGCCGGCAAGTGGATGTTGTTCGGAACCTCAATGTTTCACAGTCAGTTGTCAGCAGACTGTGGAACTGGTATCACAATTTCCGCACAGTGGCTGATCTGCCTCGGACTGGCCGCCCAAGAGTCACTACACGCCGCCAAGATCAACTTCTTGTTACTCAGGCCCTCAGAACTCGGACTCTAAATGCTACTCAACTTCAGCAACACCTTCAACAGACCTCTGGGATCCAGGTCTCAACTCAGACAGTACGAAACCGTTTGCACCAAGTGCAACTGGCCTCACGCAGACCGTTTGTAGCTTTGCCCATGTCACCACAACACAGGCGAGCAAGAATGGATTGGTGCCAACGTCATCATCGGTGGACCAATCAACAGTGGGTATCAGTGATGTTTTTTGATGAGTCCCGTTTAGTTTTGGATTTTCATGATCGTCGAATACGTGTCTGGCGACGGCGAGGTGAGCGTTACCAGCCTCCAGCAACTGTTGCACACAACCGTTATGGAGGTGGCAGTGTAATGGTGTGGGCAGGCATCTGTACGAATGACAGGACCGACCTTCACATATGCCAGGTCAATATCACAGGGCTCTACTACCGTGACAACATCATCGAGCCTATCGTTGTGCCATTTGCTCAACGGCACGGACCAGATTTCATCTTCCAGGATGACAATGCACGTCCTCACCGTGCTCGCGTCGTCCAAGATCACCTTCAGATGCAGCATATCCGAACGTTACCGTGGCCGCCGATGTCCCCCGACCTGTCTCCTATTGAGCATTTGTGGGACCTCCTGAATAGACGCGTCCAACAACATCCAGCCGCTCCACAGACTCTTCAGCAGTTAGCCCAGGCCCTTCAGCAGGAGTGGCAGAGAATTCCTCAAGACAACATCAGAAGGCTTATTTGCAGTATGAGATGTCGTTGCAATGCATGTTTAGCGTTTTTAGAAATATTGGAAAATTTTTGTGAAAATGAAGTACCTACCCCGCCTTGGTTGCCAGTGCGACTAAAATCATGTGAATAAAGCCATAACACTTCCTATACCGCAAATGTCTTGTTATGATGCTCAAGTTTTCTTGTACGAAGGAATAAATGAACTAATTTGAAATATATTGTCTTTGGATAACTTTTAAATTCAATATCCCCTACTTTTTTGACAGGTATATATATATATATATATATATTCTATATATATATATATATGCGGTGTGGTGTTGTTTTGCTTTCTGGGGATGTGGAGGTATATATATATATATATATATAATATATATATATATATATATATATATATATATATATATATATATATATATATATATATATATATATATATATATAATATATATATATATATATATATATATATATATATATATATATATATATATATATATATATATATATATATATATATATATATATATATATATATATATATATATATATATATATATATATATAATATATATATATATATATATATATATATATATATATATATATATATATATATATATATATATATATATATATATATATATTTATATATATATATATATATATATATATATATATATATATATATATATATATATATATATATATATATATATATATATATATATAATATATATATATAATATATATATATATATATATATATATATATATATATATATATATATATATATATATATATATATATATATATATATATATATATATATATATATATAGAATTTTATATATATTTTATATATATATATATATATATATATATATATATATATATTATATATATATATATATATATATATATATATATATATATATATATATATATATATAATATATATATATATATATATATATATATATATATATATATATATATATATATATATATATATATATATATATATATATATATATATATATATATATATATATATATATATATATATATATTAATATATTATATATATATATATATATATATATATATATATATATATATATATATATATATATATATATATATATATTTATATACGGCGTGGGGTCCGCTGTAACAGTTTGACTTCTCTCCTATATATATATATAAGTTGTTTTTCTTCATGTTCCTTTGCACTCCTTATCTAGCAGGGAGCCACCAGGGCAGATAGTCCATACAGAAAGCCGGCATAAAGCATTCACACGCAGTGCTGGTATCTATGGCAACGTGTTTCCCATGATAAGATCGCCAGCTCCATGCAAAACCTCATATTAGTCACCTTGTACGACTTGCCTGAGGGAGGAGTGGTCCTTTTTTTGTCTCATTATATTCCCCCGGGAACTAGACGTCCCGTCTTAGCTAATTACATCAATAGAAAGAGTTGTGGCTGGCTGATTATATTGATGAATAGATGGAAGAAAATGAATGTATGAATAAGTACCAAGACTGTCCAAGATAATCTCACTGAAATTTGGCTCGAAGAAAATCTGCAGAAAATGTAAGTATAAGTTCCGCAGGAAGAAAATAGAGTGAGAATCACTGGCAGATCTATTAATAGGGATACTGGAAAGTAACTGTCTCTTAGCAGGTTGAGAATCCTTGGAGTAGACTAAGAGTTAGTAGTTATCCAGGCCACACTTTTCTCTAAGGTACTGAATTATTAGAAAGAGCCCCCATTAATTAAATACAAATATGACATAATCTTACAGTATTAGACATCACTGTAACACCAAAGAAGAGTAAATCACTAATCTTGGATTTAGAAAATTACAATTAAACTTTACTGATGAGAATAAAAAATATGTCATGTATATAGAACATGTATCAATCAAATATGTATCGAATTTAAGATAATCAAAAATGTATTAGTGTCCATAAAGTTACTGACAGTTTGTCTCAGGACTTATAGAATTTCACTTGAGTTTGAAAACAATGATTATTTATCTTTCAGCATTAGGACATTGATGAAGTTGTGTTTATAGTGGTTTACAAAACTGTTGATAATTCATCATAGGACATTTCTTAAGTTTGATTGAATGAAGTGGTTGGTTCTTGATAGTGCCACTTATCTGGATTCCTGACAACAATCCTGGTCACTCCCTGATTTCTCCACGTGAAAGAAAAGGGTTGTGTGTGTTTGAGGTGCAGATCTATCTCAGGGGTTGGAAGTTCTCTTTCCCTGATCCAGGTTTCGACGTCATCGATGAAGACGGAAGCTCCTGGTGTAGTCTACCCTAAAATAACTGGGGAAGATACAACACGACTTCGGTAATCTTACATTTGGGAGAGATTAATTATCAAGTCTTTGTGTCGCCCGTCCCTCAGAATTCACAGTACAGACCAAAATTTGTCTTTTGTACTGCTGCCCTACAATTTATGCGTGTGAGACAAATACCATAACACATCATAATGGTATTTACCGGTTTGCTTAAGTCAATAAATCAGATATATCATAAAAGACATCTTCAACATGTACAGTTAACCACCATTACTAATAGTCCTTCATAACACAGGGTGTCTGCTTAATCACTACCAAGTTCACCAAAGTATTGCAATAAATCAAATCTCTTGTTACAATCAGTATTCAATGTTTCTGGCTCTACTCAATATCCAGAATTGAAATGTACAATCTTACAAAGCCATTCATACTTCTGTATTAATATGATTATCATTATTATTCTTATCATTATCATTAAATTGCACCAGCTGGATTTGATTCTCTAACTCAATACACTTTGGAATTGAATTACTCCTTTAAAAAATTAGAGCATTAAAATATTAACTCAGCACACCCAAAATGTTAGCAAATACGCTCTCTCTGAAATATGTTTTAACATTCCATTTAATGGCAAAAACACAGGGGAGATAACTCATCCATAAGATTATAGTCAATAATGACACCAACGGAAGAAAGTCATTTTCAGTCTTACTATACGGTACTGTTCAAAGAAAGAAACGCATAGCTATCCGAGGGCGCGTTTTATGAGTTTGTAAGTAAAATTTGGTGCTAGGGTATATAAAAACCAGCCTCAAATGTTCTTTACAGTGTCAAATGCACGGGTTGACCTGAATTGCATTCGTTTTTGTAATCGTTACGACGCAGTTGTCAATAGTGTTTATGACGCAATTTTTGACCACAGCTCATGTTGCACGCACGTGAAAGCAACACAATTTGGCGTGAACACTATTCACTGACTACGCAACTGAAACCATGTAAAAGGATAACGCTACACGCAAAAAATTCCGTTCATTTTCAAGCAGACATTTATGGCGTCTCTATCGATAAATTTAAGGAACATTGCTATTGGCCGACTGCATGCAGGCGAAAGTCAAAGTCAGGTTGCCAGGCATCTAAACGTGCATCAGAGTACCATCAGTCGACTTTGGCACCGGTTCCTAGCCCCTGGCTCAGTTGAAGACCGGCATCGCAGTGGACGACCCAGAGTGACAACAGCAGCGGAGGATCGCTTTATTCGGCTTCGTCACCTCAGAGACAGGTTTACAACAGCTTCCTCAACTGCCCACTCAATGCCTGCAGGACGTCGTGTGTCTGATCAAACTGTCCGGAATAGACTGCATGACGCTGGACTTTGGGCACAACGACCTCACCGAGATCCTGTCCTTACGCGCCGCCATCGCCAAAATCGACTTCTTTGGGCCAACCAGCATCGTCCCTGGGCAGCTGACAATCAATGGAGACGTGTCTGGTTTAGTGACGAATCTTTCTTTTTGTTGCAGCGTCATGATAGAGGCGTAGGGTCTACTGTAGGCGAAATGAACGTTTTGCCCAAAATTGCGTTGATGAAGCTCCGCCGCACGGTGGTGGAGGTGCAATGGTGTGGGGAATGATCAGTTACAACGGAAGGAGTCAATTGGTGCACATTGAAGGAGGCTTGAAGGCGCAATGATACGTCAATGAAATTCTTCGACCCCATGTCCTTCCACTTTTGGCTGCCCAAAGGTCTGTGTTTCAACAGGACAACGCCAGACCCCATTGTGCACGGTTGACCACGCAGTTCCTGACTGCCAACCACATTCTCACCCTTCCCTGGCCATCCATGTCTCCAGACATGAGTCCGATTGAGCTCCTGTGGGATGAGCTGCATAGACGTGTTTGTCGCCGAGACGTTGCTCCAGCCAATCGTCGTGATCTGTTCCAGGCACTCCAGGAAAAGTGGGCAGCCATCCCACAGGCCCACATCATCCATGCCCAGGAGATGCCAGTCGCTGATCGATGCAAGAGGATGCCACACACCATACTAACGGGAAAGCCCGTACGCCAAAAAACTCTCGTGACGCAGATGCAAAACAACTGTCAATTGATTGGTTGAACCCTAAGGTATTCTTGTGTGCAATTTGAACAATTAACTCATTAAATTAAAAAAGTTATTGAATGTCAAAATTATGGCTATGTATGTGCCTTCAGTAGCTATGCGTTTCTTTTTTTGAACAGTATAGTTAGTTGTAAAATGCATTTATAACATCAAAAGATCAGTTATACTCGTGAATAATAACCATCTAAAATGATATTACATAAATGTAATGGAATGTAATCAATATAAATACATATCTCACTCACCCACTGGGTTGTACTTTGGCGAAAAAGGGAAGCTTTGTCAAAAGCAAGACTTACGCCTAAGCACAGGCTGCTCATCATTCTAGTTGAGTTCTTTCGTGACCAAAGTTTTTTGGATGCAGTGCTAGACATTTGTTAATTCTCAGACTAAATACTGAGACCAGCGAAATCCCATTTTTACCAAAGACAGATTTATGGAACCACCCACCCATTTTCCTAGACCATTTGCCATCTTAAAGTAATTAGCTACGGGACACTCTTCTCATTTGAACTCTGTCCCAAGGATATACATTACTTTACCGGGAAGAATGAAGAACCCATTACATCTCTACTACCTGCAACAATAGTCACCATATCATTTACTTCCATTAAGGACTGCAGGACCCCCGGCGACCTTTTTCCGGGCAACCGATTTGCACAGATGCATGAAATGATACTATCGTCCAATTTTTGGGTGACGGCACTGGAGTGTGTGTCAGGGAAGATTTAATGAACACACCTGTTCTATTCATACGGAGAAGAGGTCTGAGCGGATGAGTGAAAGTTAATACACTGAGTAATTATGAGTGTAGGTGGTCTTGAGACCGGTTAGTGCGAAGTCGCTATGTGACAGAAGGAGCCGTTAAGGTAAGAATAGGAACACAATGTCTACACATTTAAAGAAATAAAATGAAGGTATTGAGAAGAAGAGAAAAATAAATCGCGAGAGCGAGAAAAAAAAAATCTTGTCTCGTCACAAGACTGCAACGGAAGTGCAAAAGTAAAAGGGGTGGGAGAGGAGCGGGGGCGAGTGAAAGAAGACTGGCCTTTACAGAAATGTAGCAAAGTAACCAGGTCTGGATAATACGAGGTGGCGTGGCGGAAGTCTGGGGAGTCGACTGAAAAATCCTATATATTCTTTGTATTTTTTGTCTCATTTAATTCCAGTTCTATACTATATTATCCGACCCACCTATAGGTGTACTGTTTAATGGATCATCTACCATTTCTGGTTCCTTGTTTAATGAAATTATACGCATGAGCATCAGTTTTACTTGTTTAATTCGTTCTTTAAATAAGTGGTTATATGTTATGATTTAGCTACAATATAACTGGGGTTGGAGTTCGATATTTTTTGTTGAGAACCAGTGATGCCTTACTCCTACTTATCCTGAATTTTTGTTGTTGTTAATAGCAATATTTGTTTGTATTTTTATTTCATAACTGTTTATATATGTTCTGCTGTAATAATAATTCACTTTTATCTGCTTTTTTGTTTAGTGTACATTCTGAACGAAAGTCGATTCCCTGAATTTCCCAGGGGAGATCACTCTAATCTCTTGTTGAAGAAAATAGCTCATTATAACGTAAACAGAGGTTGAACGGGATATTTTATTCATTAAAAAACAAATTGTTTTAAATGTGACGCGGTTTCCTTGCGCCCCACTGACCCAAAAATGTAACTAAACATATAGACACGCGTGTATCGCTACAAGTTATTAATTTTGAATGTCCTCTAGGTATAAGGCGACTTTTTTTCCCCTTTCATTATGTGTCTTCTCTTTTGTGAAGAGTGACAGCCAGGAGTTTTCATTCCCCTCCTTGCAGCTATTCTTACAAACTATTTGTTCGATATTTTAACATAACGGCCACTTTGCACCTAGTTTACATCTGGGCTGCGATATCTAAGTCTTTCAATCCAGCACATCCGCTTTCAGCACGTGGTTTTATTCAGATTTGCTTTCCTCAGCCTTTGGCTGTAACTAGCCTACCTACATGCCAGCAGTTTGTCTGGAATCAGTTTTCCATCTGCTAGATGAGTTGCCATCCACGGCTTACGAGTGTAATCTACGTCAACGAGGAAGCTGTTGTAAAACTGGTACGGAATTAGATATATAAATTAACAAATAAAATGGTATTGAATCAGTTTTACAAATTAACGGTACACAGGAAACACGGGACGTATTGAGTTTCACCCTTCGTCAGCCACAGCTACAAACAGGTGACAAGGACAAGAATTATAGACAGGTCAAAGAAGAATACTACAAACACGTAAGAGGATGAGAAACACAGACAAAAAGAGCGATACAAGCAGATGATAAAGTAAACAACACAGGTGATGAGCGAAAAAGAACAATAATAACGCAAGAAGAACGCAAAACCGGAAATAAAGAAATATAAAAACAAGAAATTAAACAATAAACGAAACGCGAAAGGAACTAAAAAAAAAAAAAAAAAGCTGGTGAAACAAGTCAACACTAGAGCCCCTTGATGTATAGATCTAGGGACACTAGTCAACACTTATGGAATTGACGTATAAGATAGCAGCAATAAAAAAGAAAAAAAAAATGGATACGAAACGAAACACAAACTATAAAAAAGATAGATCGTGAAAAAAAATACGAAAGAAATAAAGAAGTCTGAATTTACCCGCAGTATTCTGGTTTTAGGGCACCAAAGACCCACCCTCGTCTCATCTTCTGTTAGATGAATCGGTCCCGGCACGAGAATGCCATAAGCTATGCTTTTGCTGCCAAAGAAACATGGAGCCATTAATGTGAAGGCCACCCACAATTAGCCTTATAAGTAGTGTGACCGAAATACTATTAGAAACTATCATGAGAAGATTGAGAAGTCAAATTAAACCAGAAATTGGCTGCTAAAAACATATTTTTGGAAAGCAGCGGAGCAAATCACTTCCTGTACAGTATTATTATAATATTAAGAGAAACCACTACGGGATCTAAAATAGAGACGCCCACGGATTTCTGCTGGGAATGGGTTATTTTAGAATAGAAGTACCGTGCTGTTCAGCATATCTACAAGACAATAATACAGAGCATTTTCCAGTACTATGAACAACAGAGAGTACCACTATTAGATTACAGGCATGCAATACACACAAAGATATAGTACAGCTGGTAAGACTCGAGAGACCCGGAGAACTACACAATATCAGTCACGCGGTATTATAACAAGATTAAACATTAATTTGTAAAGATTCGTGGGAGTGTGGCTGGATAGTGGTGTTCTAGTAATATATATTAATAATGACAAATAGTAATTTAGATATCATCCCAACACATTAAGCTTTCACATTCGCTTTTTTGTTGTTGTTGTTTGTTTGTTTTTGTTTGTTGTTTTTGTTTGTTTTTTTGTTTGTTTTTGCTTGTGTCTTTGTGTGTGTTTGTGTGTGCGCGTGCGCGCGCGCGCGCTCTAAACACATAGACATGTATGAGGAGATTACCATTTTAGGAAAAGGGGAAAAACACACGCACGAACATCCACACAGATTGAAATTTTCAATTTTCTCCATTTACAATAATTTGACAGGATGAGTGATGCTATATCCAGGTATCTGCAACTGAACATATCATCTGGAATTACAAACACTATATATCCTAGTTATAACACATCAGAGGCTGCTTAATGGGATATTTTTCTTCATAAATTAAAAAAAGGGAGACAAACTCCTTCAGGGAATTTTAACGGAGTTACCAGCTCATTCGCAACGCCGCTCCCGTCTATGACAGCATATACTGTTATATATTTATTTGACAAAATATGTTGCTCTCTAAATTTTGTATGGAGAATCAGTTTAAGTCATTTATTTAGTATACAGTAAAATATAATAAACAATTTCGTTTTTGCGTACTATTTGTTCGAAACGAAACTTGATTGTCATCATCATTTTTCTATCTGTTCCCTATAAAGTATGGAGCTATTTTTACAGCTGGTTCCCTTGCTGGAAGCTTGCATCAAGCATTCACAAGGTCTTACACCAGTGGTTTCTGTAGCAATTTGCCTAACTTGATGACGCTCCCAGCCATATGCACTACCTCAAATTAGTTGCCTTGTACGAACTGCTTTAGGGCGCATTAACTTGAATGTGCTGTTCTATAATTTTCTTCTTCTATTTTTCTCCCTAGCTAGTTTCGATTAATGGTTGGTTGCGTATCTGTGTGTTTTTCTTAACCGTTTTCGTCCTCAGCACGAAATTAAATTAAACTCGTAAAGAAAGACTTTTTCTATTTATTCGTCAGACTTCTACATCGTGAGAGCTATCTAAAAATCTATGTAAAATTGGAGCTCAAATCTTAGCCTGGCTTTCAGGAACATAATAACGTGATTGCTGCTGAGCGCACTTCGTGCTGACAAAAATCATCTACAAGATAGTAAGAGCCAACGAGAGGAAATGGCAGAAAATAATAGTGAACTAAGAATAAATGCCTTAAAGTATCGATTTTTTAAATAACATGCATTTTTGCCGCTGCTTTTCGGTTCACAAATTTTAATTTGAATAAAATTATTTCTTGTATTAGAAGGAAGCGAGCTATGTAGAAAAGCACTGAAGTTCAATATTAAATTTTTTTTTCTTTTTAAAACATGACATTCAAGAAACTTTTCATTATGTTTTGTCACTAGAATATCAAGTTTAATTAATATTTTTCTTCCAACTTTCCAATTTTGTTTCACATTCTTTGTGGAAAGCAAATATTTTAGAGTTTCATGTCAGCTTTTTCAATTTGTTCGCTTTAAAATTGTGTTTCCTGCCTTATAACAGATTTACCTCTGGTTTGCTAAGCTGTTCATGGTTTTATAACGATTGTACATGCATGGAGGCATATCTTATATGACCACCAGCTATTCACAATTCTACAATATATGTACGTGGAAGTGAACCTAATGTCTGTGAGGCTAATTACATCCTCATTGACTCTTGAAATCATCCGAACACTTCCAGGGATTCCCAGCATTGTACACTAAGCTTGGAGAAGTCAATTGAGCCCTAGGCGTAATTCTTTGGCTTTGACGGTTTACTGCATGCAGGATCTCACTATGGACCCAATGATAGGCAGGGGAAGCTGAGAAGTGGCTCTGTGCAGGACGTGACAATTCCTTCTGAAAGCCCAGAACCAGAGTACAGTATTTTAGCTCTGCATAGTTGGAGAGCCCCTTGAATGGCGAGGAATGCACAGTATACCACACACTTCTTACTCCTAGCTTGGGACCCGATGTGACGATCCTTTAAATGCAAGCCAAGCTAGAGAAACTGGAGCTCATGACTTCAACTCAACACGTTTCGGAATGACAGAAAAGCCACAGGATCTACAGATCTACAGTGTATTGATAGTCAGACTGTGAAAACCCTGGCCCAGTTGGTAAGAAGTAGTACCAGGATTTAAGGTGTCTCCTCCCTGTGACTATCTTATGATTACTTATATGCTAGGGGATAAGTAAAATGTACATTCACTGAACCCACAAAATGGAAAAAGTGAATAAATCCTCAGGTACAGTTAAAATAGTTTAATAATTACACTAATATTCTATTTCTACTAGTTGGAAAAGAGTATACACATATATATATAAAAATATTCACACAATTACTATTATTTTCTGTTTAGACTTCAAGATCTTAAATAATAAAGTTACTGAAATCACTGTTATTAGTCCTTTGAATTTAAGGATAACTGTCATCAGTTGACTGAGTTTATGTATGGTTACTTATACTTATTGTTTTCAACTATTGGCTGTTTCACATGTATAGGTGGTCAGTGTCAAACAGGACACTTATCTTTCCAACTTGATACTGCTGAAACTGTCCTTTGCTGATATCAGACTTGGTAGGCCCAACAGTAGGGATGCCAATGATCAGTTGAAGTTCACTCTTTGGGGTCCTGCACTTTTGTGGGATTGCCTCGGAGGAACTGCACCGGCTTCTGATACTGGACAGTCTGGTTTGAGTTATTTCATGGAACCTGCAACATATCAGCCTTGGCTAGTATCTGGCTAGACTTGTAGCTGACTAGCACAGATGTCAGACCAGTCAGTCATCAGATGTCACCGTTATACAATCATAGTAAGTAAGGACATCATTTCAGTGATATAGCATTAATATTAACATTTCAATTAAGTGTAACTGACTAGCTCATAAGTCAGACAAGTCAGTCATCAGGTGTCAAAGTTCTACAGTCATAGCAAGTAACATCAATTCAATGATATAGAATTAATATTAACATATCAGTAATAAACATCATCTGGTTTATTCCGCTCCTATACATCCCTTCATATGCTATAACTTGATCCTTCCAAATCATTCATATCAAGTACAAATTCAAATACTGATGCTATCTTAGCAACTACCCAAAATTAATACATAAAATAAATAAAGTGAGTGACCATGTGATCAGGTTGCTTTCTACTGAAACTGGCTGTAGAACCCTCCAGTTTACCAGCTGTAAATGGGTACGAAGTTGTGCGCTCGAACTAGGGAAGGCAAAGGCAGCGAGGAAGGGGACTAGTCACCTTAGCCTCGTAACTGGGATCTTCCATGATGAAGTTTCTAACACTTCATTTCCCTATGACAATCTCTGGTCATGGGACTGCCCTTATCTTCGTAAGCGATAATGCATTTAATATCGACGAGATACAGCATTAAATATAATAAATATTTTCTATTTGGCTGTGGGGCTAGTTTTGATACGTTTTTGTACAAGCAACCATCTTCCACTAAGCACATGAATAAATCATATTAAAATAATAATACGTTATATCAATGAATATTATACAGGCATATTTTGTGAATTCTAAATGAACCTGTAATATAAAAGAAATTATTATACAGGATAGCTATCGTAAATTCGCTTACCCTCAGACTCCAGACACTTAGACTGAAATTTTCTGGCGATCCGCTCACACTTCAGATGGATTTAGAGTCGTGGCGTTATCTGCCCTCAGTCTTGTCTCAACCTCTTGCGTTGTGTATCTCTCTCAGTTTACCGATCCGCTTTAAATACGTATAGCGCGGACGTATCGGAGAGTACCGACGTCACAGCTTAAACCTAACCTGAAAAAATCCTTCCCGAACCGTGATTTCAGCCGATCTGTGCGTCGACTGAAATTTTGCCTTTCTCATTCTCAGCATATATAATATCCATATTGTTCCATCTTATCTAGTTTTATTCAGCTGATAAAACTCTATCTTCCTATCCATGTAAATTCCCAAACTGTTATTTGTTGATTTTAATATTTAGAACAGAAGTGAGTTTACATGCTTTTAGCGTAACTGTGGGCAGCCGAAATACGCATATATCTCCGTAAATGAGAACTTCCTACCGTTCCATCTTATATGCAGTTATACACCATCCTTCCCTGTACTGAAATGTAAAATCCTTTTCATACGGATTCCCTTCGTTTTATTTTATCGTTGGCGATTTCCTCTGTCCGATACACATTTCGCTGATACGCCGCCATTTTGAAAGCGGTCACTCGATCGTAGATGGGTTTATAAATCTAACTGAACTCATTTGCAATGACTTGAAACCAATTTTGCGACATAGCTCCCCCATATTTTAAGCTGGATGATATCTAGCTTAACTATTGGGTACAAGACAATTGCAAATCGACCATTCCGAGGTTAGTTTTCCTTCCTTCTATCCTCCTCAAGCTCTGTGGGATGGCGACTAAGAAAATCTGCGCCCACATTCTGTTTTCCAATAATATATTCATCCTTTACTATCTCTCTCCTTCCGGTTCGGCTTTTCATCCAGGCTCTTACTGCTGGTGAAACGGGGTCGGTAGGTTTCCCATGAAGTTTACCGCCCTCTTTTCGATGATAGTTGGATGTGGTTTTCCCTCGCAAATCCGTAGGTTTTTGATTTTCGCTACATGATTTGTTCCTTTTTTCCAGCGCATGGGGTTCAGACTGCAATTGAACCTGTGTGGGATGTTTCCTTTCCCCTCCCGTGCAAATCTCGGGAGTACCCCTGATTGCTGGTTTGCTTGTAGATTTTTGATGAAGACTCTTCCGTCGACTTTCTGAATCTACATAGGTGCACTCTGGACAGGAATTTACATACTGATTTATGTCTTCCGTAATACCTGGCCAGTAGAACTGGGTGGCTATTCTTTGTTTTGTGGCACCATTACCCAGGTGTTCACTCAAAGTTGATATGTGTCCCCAGCCTATAACCTTATTCCTATA
This sequence comes from Oreohelix idahoensis, assembly GCA_024509875.1. Taxonomy (NCBI): domain Eukaryota; kingdom Metazoa; phylum Mollusca; class Gastropoda; order Stylommatophora; family Oreohelicidae; genus Oreohelix; species Oreohelix idahoensis. The sequence goes on from JAMPIV010001064.1 coordinate 363,818, forward strand.
GGTGGATGGTACAACAATTTGACCATGACTTTTCGTCCCTCTTCCAGCTTTCCTGTACAAGAGTCCATGTTCCATATAGAAATGTCCTTTCCTTGGAGCTTTATGTGTTTTTGATAATTTGCCAAAACAAGGCTTCAACGTGCTGTCTGCTTCTTGAGCCCGTTTCATTTCAGTTGAATGAAATTTTACGTTGGTGTCCCTCTCTATGTTCCTGGAGTCAGCCTTGGTCTGGATTCCTGCCATAACCATAGGTTTTACGGGGTCTCCTAAGAAAACATATTTACGCCCCAACATTAGTGGGTAAAAGGGATCATCTATCACAGCTGCATTTATCTCCCCTTCCACATAGCGACAACTGACATGAATCTTTGCTATGGGTAATGTAAGGGGTGATGTTCCTTTTAGTGGCCCTTGAATCTCTACTGTTTCTGTGGTGATTTGTTCAGGGCACACCAGAGATGCACACACGACTGCGTCATAGGACAAACCTGTGTCATACATTCCTGTGACTTGTTTGCCATTCACAGTCACTATCTCCTGGGTAGGTGGGTGATGGAGGCTATTCTGACTCACAGTCAGTTCCTTCCTAACAGAAGTCCTCACCTGTAAACATGCAGCATGATGAAGGGGTTTTTTCCTCCCACATTCATCAGTGTTGTGGTTGCTCATCTTACAAAATTTGCACCACTTATCTCCCTGTTTGTAGGGTTTCTTTTCCTGAGTCTGAGGGTTCTTGTCCTTATTATCAAATCTTTGCTTGTATCTGTATGGTTGATCCATCTGGTCAAAATCGGTATTCTGCGGTGGTGGCTTATATCCTTCTACCTGCTTCCTTTTCGTTCCTACTAGTTCAGCTTGAGCGGCTTGGTACCTCTCTGCACATTTCAAAGTGTCTTCCAGCCTCTCTGCTCCTTGTTCCATAAGGAATTTCCTCATTTCTTGAGACATGGAATCTTTCACTTGCTCTAACATAACCATTTCTTTCAGATCCTCGTAGGTTTTTCTGATACTTACCTAAACTACTCCATTTCAACAAATACGTTTCTAGCCTAGCTGAGAACTGGTTATATGTTTCTCCAGGTAGAGGTTTAGAAGTTCTAAATTTCTTCCTATATGCCTCAGAGTTCTTTTCATACCGGATCAGTAAGGCTTGCTTTAGTATCTCATAATTTTCCTGATCTTCTTTGGGGAGTTTCAGAAACACATCATATGCAATACCTCTCAATCCCTGGGATAACTTTAGACTCCATTTTTCCTTTTCCAGTCCATAGGTAGAGGCTAGCCTTTCATACCTATCCAGGTATGACTCAATTGCGTCCTCCTTTTCAACAAATGGATCTAGGTGGAAGTTCATGGCCCCATTTGCTGTGTTCTGAAAAGAGCTATTCGCAGAATGAGGTGAGCTATTACCATGGGTGATAGTCCCAGCCTGAAGTTCAAGATCAAGCTGTCTCATTTTCAGCTCATGGTCTCTCTCTGCTTGTAACCTCCTTTCTTCTCTCTCAGCTTCTAATTTCTTGGCTTCTCTTTCTGCATCCAATTTCTTGGCTTCTCTTTCTGCTTCCAATTTCTTGGCTTCTCTTTCTGCTTCTAATTCTAATTTCTTGGCTTCTCTCTCTGCTTCTAATTTCTTGGCTTCTCTCTCTGCTTCTAATTTCTTGGCTTCTCTCTCTGCTTCTAATTGCTTTGCTTCTCTCTCGGTGTACTTTTCACATTCCGTCGTGACATACCGGATCAGAACGTCACCATCCATGCCAAGCTCTTTTCCCACCTGCAGTGTAGCAGACCTAAATTTGACCAAGTCAGCCATGATGTATCTGTAGTCTAGTAGGGCAAGTGATCTTACTCAAACTAATTTACTACAATATAATTAACTTAGTTAAAATTAAAGTTAATTAAACTGACTTCACCATATATGAAACAGCTTTCTTTATCTGTACTCAATGGTACTCCTAAAATTATAATTATTTCCTACTATGTTACTCTTTCAAAAAATTTACAAAATAAAAATTTCTACACAGCAGAAATAGAAAGTTGGCTCAGGAATATCAAAGATATATCCCGCAGACGAGCCCCCACTGTAGCGGGAGGTTATTTAAATTTATTTATTATGTAAGAGTATGCCAGTAAAGAGTTCTGACCTTACAAGTAATACCCCAGTCTTAGAAATAAGCACTGGTGTATTGTTATCATAACAATAGTCAGACTGTGAAAACCCTGGCCCAGTTGGTAAGAAGTAGTACCAGGATTTAAGGTGTCTCCTCCCTGTGACTATCTTATGATTACTTATATGCTAGGGGATAAGTAAAATGTACATTCACTGAACCCACAAAATGGAAAAAGTGAATAAATCCTCAGGTACAGTTAAAATAGTTTAATAATTACACTAATATTCTATTTCTACTAGTTGGAAAAGAGTATACACATATATATATAAAAATATTCACACAATTACTATTATTTTCTGTTTAGACTTCAAGATCTTATAATAAATAAGTTACTGAAAAATCACTGTTATTAGTCCTTTGAATTTAAGGATAACTGTCATCAGTTGACTGAGTTTATGTATGGTTACTTATTGTTTTCAACTATTGGCTGTTTCACATGTATAGGTGGTCAGTGTCAAACAGGACACTTATCTTTCCAACTTGATACTGCTGAAACTGTCCTTTGCTGATATCAGACTTGGTAGGCCCAACAGTAGGGATGCCAATGATCAGTTGAAGTTCACTCTTTGGGGTCCTGCACTTTTGTGGGATTGCCTCGGAGGAACTGCACCGGCTTCTGATACTGGACAGTCTGGTTTGAGTTATTTCATGGAACCTGCAACATATCAGCCTTGGCTAGTATCTGGCTAGACTTGTAGCTGACTAGCACAGATGTCAGACCAGTCAGTCATCAGATGTCACCGTTATACAATCATAGTAAGTAAGGACATCATTTCAGTGATATAGCATTAATATTAACATTTCAATTAAGTGTAACTGACTAGCACATAAGTCAGACAAGTCAGTCATCAGGTGTCAAAGTTATACAGTCATAGCAAGTAACATCAATTCAATGATACAGAATTAATATTAACATATCAGTAATAAACATCATCTGGTTTATTCCGCTCCTATACATCCCTTCATATGCTATAACTTGATCCTTCCAAATCATTCATATCAAGTACAAATTCAAATACTGATGCTATCTTAGCAACTACCCAAAATTAATACATAAAATAAATAAAGTGAGTGACCATGTGATCAGGTTGCTTTCTACTGAAACTGGCTGTAGAACCTCCAGTTTACCAGCTGTAAATGGGTACGAAGTTGTGCGCTCGAACTAGGGAAGGCAAAGGCAGCGAGGAAGGGGACTAGTCACCTTAGCCTCGTAAACTGGGATCTTCCACGAAGAAGTTTCTAACACTTCATTTCCCTAAGACAATCTCTGGTCATGGGACTGCCCTTATCTTCGTAAGCGATAATGCATTTAATATCGACGAGATACAGCATTAAATATAATAAATATTTTCTATTTGGCTGTGGGGCTAGTTTTGATACGTTTTTGTACAAGCAACCATCTTCCACTAAGCACATGAATAAATCATATTAAAATAATAATACGTTATATCAATGAATATTATACAGGCATATTTTGTGAATTCTAAATGAACCTGTAATACAAAATAAAAGAAATTATTATACAGGATAGCTATCGTAAATTCGCTTACCCTCAGACTCCAGACACTTAGACTGAAATTTTCTGGCGATCCGCTCACACTTCAGATGGATTTAGAGTCGTGGCGTTATCTGCCCTCAGTCTTGTCTCAACCTCTTGCGTTGTGTATCCCTCTCTTTTTTTTTTTTTTAATTAATGTGTTTGCTACTTCATTTTGTAGCACGCCCCTTTCAACCATCTACCATGTACATGGATTTGTTGGTTATATCAGGACGTGTTTCTTTTATTGTAATATGTTTTTGTTTGTATTTGTTTTATATTATATTATCTCTAGTCGGTATTTTTCCTTTTGTAGTTATAGTTCAACATGGTTTTTTAAAAAAAATTCCAATATATGCTATTTTTCTAAGTTAGTATGTTTTTGATTTTTACTGGATGGTTTATTTGGTTAATCTGTGTGTTTCTGGGGCGAGTCTTTCACCAGTTTGGACTACTGGTTCAATTCCTTATTTGATTTTTATATGTTAGCTTTAGTTTTTGTAATATAGTGTTTTATTAACTTTTGCATTTCTGAAGGGCTATTTTGTGCCTATGAGATTTTCTACACTCATTTCTACCTTGTGGTTACTACAGTATGTCTTAATGTTTTGCCTCTGTTGGTCATATTTTTTGCAGTCCACTAGAAAGTGCCTAATTGTGTTTGGTTCTTGACACTCTTCACATGTGGGTTCCTCAATCATGAAATATCCAGTTCCCAGCTTGAGTCTCAGCAATTTTTTATTAATTGGTATTTTTAGTTCATCTTTTATTTGACATTTTTTGCTTGGTTTTTTTTAAGGATTTTATATGAGTGTCTTGCTTTTTTTACTTAGGTCCCATGCTGTTATCCATTCTTTAGTTATTTTTTGAGCAATTAAGCTCTTAATTTCAAACTTCCCTAAGCCTACTTCAATTTGGTTATGGCTAGTTCTCCCCCCTTTGGCTTCTTTGTCTGCTAGCTCATTTCCTGCTATCCCCACATGTGATGGTATCCATGTTAGTGTTGCACTGCATCCTATATTTTGTAGATATGTATTAACCTGTAGTATTTCCTCTATAATGTCTGGCCTGCTGCCTTCTGTTCTGTTTCTGATTGCTAGTACTGATGATAGGGAATCTGTGAGAATGGTTACTTTTTTTGGTGGATTTTCTGCAGCTATTTCTAAAGCTTTTAGGATTGCCACTAATTCTGCTGTAAAGATAGATGTATTACTTGTTACTTTGTATCTTTTATAAATTTTTAATTTTGGTATTGCTATTCCTGCTCCTAATTGTCCTTCTTCATCTTTGGACCCATCTGTATATATAGTTAGGCTATTATTTGTATACCGTTCTATGTGCTCTAGTGTTTTACTTTTTGCTGAGATTATGTCGTTAGATTTATTTATGATCTTTGATAAGTGGGAGTCAGTTTCTGGCACTTTTAATTCCCATGGTGGGATCTTTGCTTTATACAGAGCACTACTGTTTATCGCATTAAACAGGTCTGGGTATTGATCCACTTCATCCATTGTTTTCCACCCTGACGGGTATCTATTATGGTTTAATGGAATGTGGCCTATGTACTGGTTACCCCTATCAAAGGTTTTATGTGCCGGGTGAGTTGGATCTTTTGCCACTCTTGCCCAGTAGCTGAATCTCAGTTCTTTTCTCCTTAGCTCCAGGGGTATAATGCCTAGCGCTACTTCTAGTGCTTCTGCTGATGTTCCCTTTGAGGCACCTGCTATTATTGACAGTGCCTGGTTTTGGACTGTGTCTAGTTTCTTCTTATTGCTTGGGGCGGCTGATGCATAGACAACACTGGCATAGTCAAGTTTGCCTCTAATAAATGATTTATAGAATGTTAACATTGTCTTATTGCAGGCGCCCCAACCACTTCCTTTCATATATCTTAGCATATTAATAAGTCCTCTACTGCTTTGCACTAAAAGGTCTATGTGTTTGTTCCAGTTTAGTTGCTGGTCTAGTACCATGCCAAGAAATCTAGTTGATTTTGCTGTGCATACTTTTTGCTTATTAATGCTTATGTCAATTATATTGTTTTTAATTACACGCCCTCTACTGAAAATCATTCCTATGGTTTTTTTAACGTTTAGATTAAATCCCCACTTGTTCATCCAGTCAGATACTTTATCTATTTGTTTTTGTACTGTTTTATAGAGGAATGGGAGATTTCTCCTCTCAGTTTACCGATCCGCTTTAAATACGTATAGCGCGGACGTATCGGAGAGTACCGACGTCACAGCTTAAACCTAACCTGAAAAAATCCTTCCCGAACCGTGATTTCAGCCGATCTGTGCGTCGACTGAAATTTTGCCTTTCTCATTCTCAGCATATATAATATCCATATTGTTCCATCTTATCTAGTTTTATTCAGCTGATAAAACTCTATCTTCCTATCCATGTAAATTCCCAAACTGTTATTTGTTGATTTTAATATTTAGAACAGAAGTGAGTTTACATGCTTTTAGCGTAACTGTGGGCAGCCGAAATACGCATATATCTCCGTAAATGAGAACTTCCTACCGTTCCATCTTATATGCAGTTATACACCATCCTTCCCTGTACTGAAATGTAAAATCCTTTTCATACGGATTCCCTTCGTTTTATTTTATCGTTGGCGATTTCCTCTGTCCGATACACATTTCGCTGATACGCCGCCATTTTGAAAGCGGTCACTCGATCGTAGATGGGTTTATAAATCTAACTGAACTCATTTGCAATGACTTGAAACCAATTTTGCGACAGTCTTCAACTTGGTATTGGCTAAAGGACTGTTCGAGGTGGCAAAGTTTTATCGGAATCAGACACAGAAACAACTGGGATGTAGAGCATCCAGGTCACACACAAAATGATGCGTACTACCAGCTCAACAGAAAAGAACAAGCGGTAATCTTCAGACTCCGCACTTGCCACAACAGATTGAGATACCATCTATTCAACAAGCTAAAGATAGGAACTACCGATCAGTGTAACTGTGGCACTGCTAAAATGACTGCTGAACATCTGCTTCAAAGTTGCCCAAGATATGCGGAACAGAGAAAGCGCATATGGCCGACACCAGTTCCATTCGTGGAAAAGCTCGATGGAGATTCAAAGAGCTTCAGAATGACTACTGCTTTCTTTGAAAGCATTCAAGTAGACGTCTGAGAGTGTACGAAGAAGAAGATAAGGACTGTTGGAAACAAGGATTTGGAGCAATCAAATTTTTTATTTGCTCCAGCATCGATTATGACTGCTCCAGCATCGATTATGACTGCTCCAGCATCGATTATGACTGCTCCAGCATCGAGTATGACTGCTCCAGCTCCGCTCCGGCTTCGGGCTCCGACTTAATTTTTTTTTTTTTTTTAAGTAAAATAAATAAAAAAATGCAGTGTAAGTTTGAAAAAGAGCTTTATTTATTCATGAATTCTCAAACAGTTTAAATCACTTAAACTAGAATCATTTAATCGTTCTTATATTCATAATTCATTCTATTTAATATTATTTCTGCGATACAATTGTCTTTGATAGCCTGTCGTAGATCATTGAAAATTAATGTTAAAGCCGAAAAAAGTCACCAAAACTAGCTTGAGGATTTGGTGTACTCGAAGTGGCTCTACAAGCAGCCTCAATGTGGTGTAGGTAGCTGTGAGTGGCCTCAAGAACATACATTAAGTCTATAAATAGATTCCATTGTCTCACAATCTTCCCAAAACCTCCTCTCGAATAATGCTATAGTACAATTATTATTCACAGAAACCCGCCGGTGTCTTTCCGATTTGTCCAATTCCATTTCGAAGTCATCGTCTTCTGAAGAATTCGTCGTCATCGTGATCATTATCATCATCATTCCTTTTTCACTTATTATGGAGCAAAGAGCGGGATTGTTGACGACACTTGCTTTATTTATGTTTAAGCCACATTGTTCGAGCTCGCCATGCACTTCCTTTTTCACCTTGCACGTCGCCGACTTCTTCTTTGCGCTTTTTAAAAATGTCAATGTATAGATATCATTGAGATATATTTCTGTAAATCGGCTTTCAATTAAAAGTGGGCAGATCTGAATTTGTTGTTCATGCCATGGCTGAATTTGCTTGTACTTTTACCGCAACCAATTTTTTTTTTTTTTTTTTTTTTGGGTCATCGCCGTCCAAAAGTAATAAACAGGAGCATTATCAGATGAGACAAAGAAAGAAAATTGGACTATTGCACCCTCAAGCATGTACAAGGCGACTAATGTGAGGTTGTACATGAGTCTGACAATCTCATCATGTGAAACAAATTGCCGCAGAAGCCATCACTACAATAGCGTGTCGATGCTTGGTCATTTGGTATAATTTTTGCCCTTTCATTCATTATTATGTGGCATATTTTATGCACCATTTTTACTCTCTTTGCTGAATCTAGTAGGCGAAAGTCTCTAACACTCCACTCCCCTACGGAAGTATTTGCTATAGGACTGTCTTTATCTTTTTTTAACCACTCCTCAGACGTATTTACGTTCCCCCAGGTGAACTGTGGTATTATCGTAACAATACCCAATCATCAGACCGGTCACCCGCTTATCTCTTTGAATCTGTCTGACCACCTTTGGAAACGTGTCGGTCCAACATTTGACCCCAGTGAAAAGCTGCTGATCGTGTTGACACAAGCTTGTATGTGCGCACGATGAAAGAAGACAACATTGTCTGACCAGACTGTGATAAAATTAACCGTGATACAACGTTAAAATATCTCCAAAGATAAAATGTAGGGATAAAAACTAATGCGTAAGCTACTAGAATACATGATCGCCCACGCCGCGGGTCACTCCCGCCATGGAAATTAACTTGTTAGACGTGAAGGCAAAACGTTTACCCTTGGAAAGGGATGAGAACGGAGATCAAAAGGAAAAAATATGACTGAACACGTGCTTAAAACTAGCAAGGCTAAAAAGACGCAATTGGTGGGGAAAGGAAAAAAAATTCACGTCCCCAAGTTGACACAAGGTAAAGAAATCGACAAAAGGGACCTTAGCTATTATACGCAACAGTCATTTCTTGGACGCTTTTGCGATAACTTAGTCCGTTTATTTGAATTCAGCGCGAACGCATTACAGAAGATGCTCGAAAATATTTCAAAAAACCAACTAACCTTGAAAAGTAACTTTTTCTTAATAATAATGTTAGGAATATAAAACCTAGCTGGCCTGATGGCCCATCTTGAGCAGTGAAATAATATGCTTTCATTTATACAGACGGATAGATAATAAGAAAGATATTGACAAAAGACTGTGTTGTTCATATCAGCGAGCGACTGCATTGAAACAAAAAATGTCCCTAATTTTCAAAAACTGCGGCCTTGAGACTCAAGTGCTAAAATCTAGTTGGAATGAAAGAGAGGGAATGTGGTGGAGAATTGTGGCTAAAAATAACTTTAAAGGCAAAATTGTGTAGGGGACGGCAGAGTTGGTTCAAAAAAACAAGTGTTTTTTTTTTTTTTGTGAAACGCAAGTAGAGACGGACGGACCAACAGACAATAATACATACTTGACTGAGGTATGACTGAATTGACTTTTGGTAGGAGGTTTGAATTTGAAAAGGAAAAAAGGCGGTGATTGGCCATAGATGAATATATTATCGGCGCTCAGACGCGCATTTTTGCCATTCATCATAAGTTGTCCAGTAGTAGACACAGTAAATAATTCAGTGGTGTATTTCCCAGAAGCTAATTGAAATATTTAGAGGGACGCCATACTAAAGCCAGCAGCTCAGCTGAGTTTTGCTAGCATATAACTGTGTTCTATATTCATAATTCTGGTAAGACTGAAAGTATTTCTTTGTATATTTTAATATTTGTTTAATGTTTCGAGTGATTTGATACTGCCATATCAAAATCTATCCCTTACAACAAGTAAGGATTCGCTCTAGACCCCCCGCCCCAGTTCAGGGTCTAGAGACAAACACAATACATAAACTCCAGCAAGGATTAGGAAGGGCGGATCAAGTGTTGAGATCAGTGGAACATATCACCTATCCTATTCTATGGCAGGAAGCTAATGAACATATTTCAGAATATGTAGTCTGGGGGAACTTATTGTCGTAGATTTTCGATAGGAGAATTAAGACTAGGTTTGGTCCCTTCTGAATAGGTTTGAATAGGTGATAGACTCAGTGAGAGTTAGTGAAAGGTAATAGAATTTCCACACACGTGAGATGATAGATTTTTGATATAGTGGCTGTCTCTGAAAGCGAAAAGAATTCTTCTCTCTCTCACCTATCTTCTACAACAGTTGTTACAGCGTCAGACAGACTACACCAATATACATATTACGTATATTTCTATCACTCACAGGCACGCACATACACGTGACGACAGGTAAACACACAGACGTGGGAAAACTATATCAATGATATATATATATTATCTAGAACGAGCTGACCAAACACGATTATTAAGTTCAAGAGCGATTTTAATATCAGGAAAAATCGGCTCACAACATCAAAGAAAGTACATCAAGGAAAATACATATACACATAGTCATAAAAATTCAAGGAAATGTTGCAAGGATGTTAGCCCCGTTATAGTGTTAACTCTAGGTTTAGCCCGGCCCCGTTAAGAGAACAGATGATGGCGCCCGAGTCACAGATACATAGGGTTTGAGTCTAAGAGTTTTCTATGTTTTATCTCGTAATTATATGCACAGAGTTTGAAAAAAAAAAAAAATCTGATTTAACCTAAGACAAAAACACAAGAACTCTAGCCTTAGCAACAAATTATGCAGATTGAAAAAAAAAATTAGGACAGCAACAGGGTGTCAAAGATATAATAGTGAAAATATCACTCAAACCAGCGTACACTCATTCATTCCGCCATGGCCTCTCATACATGTACTCACGACTTTGCTCGCTGCCTCTTGGAACACACTGATTTTAGATTTTCACACAGACTCAAAAAATGCAGTCTTCTGCCAAGAAGTCCCCAGTTCCAAAAGACGTATTTAACTCGGAGTCTCCGGGAACGACTACTTGGGTGTGCAGATTTGTTCAAATGTCTGATTAAGTCACCTAACAATTATTCCAGGCGCGGGAGTTAGCAGAGCACAGTGTCAATAGCGTAGGTTTCTAAAAATGATGAATGTCAGGTCGGTGCCTTCCCTCAGTATAGGATTCACTTTAGTCACACCACAGATTTGTCCACAAAAATATATATATATATAGTCGGGAAATGTTAGTTAATACTTGAAGTATTTCGCGCCACCAGGCAGAAAAATTACGTAGAGTTTTTCTAGAAGAAATTAAGATCTGGCTCCAAGGTCCAGTATTTATCATTACAGTCTTTGAAAACCCGTTATTGGGATATAGTATTTCTGGCTAACTCGGGTTGCATATGCACTGTTTAGACCAGTGGTACTTAAGAAACCCACGTGGTTCAAAATAAGGACTGTCTATTTCTTCACAAGTATGGAAACTACTACTAGGTGCTGGTAAAGTTAGGGTCACCCCAAAACTTTCACTGTGGAGAGGAAAAATAACACATATAATATAATAAACAGAATCTGTACTGGTTATAACTTACATTTAAACTTGCAAGCAGAGAGCTTTGCTTATCATTTAAACTTCCCGTGACGTAAGTTATATTTAAAAATCAGCAATCCTCATGAATTAGGAACACGTGCGTATTCCGTCACCATTCATGAGGCTCGATTCTAGAGTTTATACGTTAGTTTAGAAAAATACACTCGACTGAGTATTAGCGGTTAAATTAAATTCATAAATAGCTACAATTGCCGTTATAAGCTAGAAATTTTAATTTTATTCTGCTTTCCACTGAATGCTTCCCTAGAAAATATAATAGCCTACCACTTTATTTCTCTTCTGCGCTAAAGAAATAGATTAAAATGAATTAAGCGATTAAACACTTTAACACTCACAAAATCTATATATCTATCATATTAATTACCTCAACCACAGAATTACAGGTAGTCGCACAACTTAAGAATAAAAATGCTGAAAATATTTCTGGAAGTCTAGAAGTTCGACAAATTGCCGAAACAAACTGAGATCTTCGCTAACAGCTATTCTGTTTACGAGCAACCTATCTACTGTGAGTCTATGAGCGAGAATGAAATTAAAGTTTCAAACTTGGCCAATATCTTTAAAATCGGACACAGGATCCTAATCTTATTTCGCCAAGCGAAATAGTCTCCCCTGTCCGTATAACACCTTCGTCCGCTTATCGCGTGACGTAACAGCCATCAGTGGCCGAGGGCTTGCATGAGTTGCAAATCTCAGACCACCGTCTGCAGTGCGGAGTGGATTTTCACGCTAAGCCGGGTTTTTCCTGACGAAAAACCTCATGCGTTTACTGAAATGCAGACTCTCTGTCTACTTTCCATGTCCCTCGGGTGAATTTTCACGCCCCAGGCCAGAGACCCTCAGACGAATGTCTAGCGAATGCTGTAAATTCACGCCTATCGTCCGACCAGCGCGACTGACATGTACGCAATACCACCCAGGTGCGATTCTCAGTTTTAGAGAAAGGAAAACAGGTAAAGTTTGCGAATTATATGAAAATAATATTCGCAAAACGAATGGATGAAAAAATATACAGGAAAAAAAGGAAATACAGAGATAATAAAAGAGAGAATTCGGGTGAAAGAATAGGAAGATGATGTAGGAAATTAAATGAATATAAACCCTACGTGACAGAGCCTCCCCCCTTTAAGATATGGAAGCACTCCATGTCTACGTTATGGAGTTTAATTTCCTATAACCGTAGCTTCGGGGTGTCTGTCTTCTTCCCTCTCCTCTTCCCCCTCCATCTCTGTCCAATTCCTACTCAAGTCCACTCCTCAAAGTTTCCTTCCCCTGGAATGTCTCATATGCGCGCTTGAAAGAGCGTCGCCGCTTCTGACATTTTTGAAAGATTTCCTGTGATAGCGGTGGAATATCCCTGCCACTATCGTCATCTTCGTCAGTTTTGGCGATCGTCAGGAGATGGTCGGAGGTTGGCACTGGTTTTTTCCAAGTATCTCTTTAAGAGATTTAAATGGAAAACCTTCTCCTTTCCTTCAATAGAGATCTGGTAGTTAGCCTTAGAAATCTTTTTCAGGACGGTAAACGGCCCTTGCCATCCGATCTTCAGTTGGTTGTTCTCGGTAGGGAGCAACACCAAAACTTTCTCTCCTGCTTCCAGTTCTCTCTCTTCCGCGACTTTCCTGTATCGGTTAGCGTGCTTGGTGCGTGCTCGCTTAAAGTTAGTCGTTGCTAGGTCCCACCCTAGTTTCAACCGTTCCTTTAAAACCGACACATATTTACTGGCTGAGACAACTGTCTCATCAGCCTTCTCGTCTGTCAGAGACTGAAGTAAGGCTTCAAGCGGGCCCTTAATGGGTCTGCCGAATAAGAGTGTAGCTGGCGGAAATCCTGTGGAAGTATGAGGAGATTCTCTGTAGCCAAATAATGCTGCAGGAATACAGAGATCCCAATCTTCAGGTTTCACTTGTGCCAGCTTACTTAGCATCATGGTGAGGTTTCCATTAGCACGTTCCACGAGCCCATTTCCGGCCGGAGTATATGGCTTAGTGTGGATGTGCTGGGTCCTCAAGATCTTAACGATCTCATCCATCAACAGGTTTCGGTATGGAGATCCATTATCCGTCAACACTTGCTGAGGGAATCCCAACCGAGTGAAAATCTGCACGAGGGCTTCTGCGACATGCTTGGCATCTGCGCATGTTAGCGGGATAGCTTCTGCCCATAAAGTGCATGTATCGACTAAGGTCAGGATGAACCTGTTCCTTCTTTTAGTCCTTTCGAAAGGCCCTAAAATGTCGATCACAACCCGTTCGAATGGTGTTCCCATTATTGGCATTTCACCCATGTGGACTGGGGGTGTCCGTTGCTTGGGTGGTACACGTTGGCACTGGGCACAGGATTTGACATATCTGATAATATCAGTATTTACTCCTGGCCACCAATAATGAGTGGTTATACGTTGGTTTGTGGCGTTCTGTCCCATATGTCCGCTAAAGGGAAGAGAGTGCCCCATTTCTAGGATTTGGCTTCTGTACTGTTTCGGTACTAGGAGCTGGTTGTAACCTTGGTCAGGCTTGCCCGTTCTCCGATAAAGTACGCCATCCTCAGAAAAAATGTCCCCGTGCTGTTTTGGTTCCTCGCCATGGGCAGTTTCCTAAAGCAGGGTGCCAAGGTAGGGTCCTTGTATTGCGCTTCTTTAAGTTCCATAGGTAACAAATTTGGCGCAGGCTCCCGTTCCTTCTTGGTTTGCCCTCTTATAGTTACTGCTGCCACAATCGGCTCTTCCGGTTTCCCAATACACACGTATCTCCCGCCAAGTATGACTGGGTAGATGGGATCATCCATAACAGCCGCTTTGATCACACCTCTGACAAAGTCAGAGTGTATCTCCACCAATGCGATGGGAAGCGCTGTAGGTGCATCACTCTTACGAACTCCACAAAGTTGGACGGTCTCTCCTGTCTCTTGACCGGGTTTAACCAGGTTTCTGGCAACAATGCAATCGTAAGAAAGCCCCGTGTCAAATAAGCAAGAAGTTTGAGAACCGTTCAAAATAACAATACCTCGCGTTGAAGGTCTATCCCCAACAGGTTGGGAATCACTGTCAATAATTCCGCCTTGCGAGACTGTCAATAAGCATCCGATGCGTTTTGGCTCGGTGTGCTCGGTCTGATCATATGTCCCGTGCTCAGGGGTTCTCCCTTTGCCACCTTGTCCTTTCTGGCTGCGCTGCCATGTAGGGCGGTCGGGTTGATCAGGCTGTTTGGGGTGGTTGGTGTACTTGTTTTTTGTAGAACTTGGATTTTTCAGGAGGGGGGTTTTGAGGTCCAGTTTCTCTGTGGTTATTTTGGTTAGAAGCCTGAGAAGATTGCTCTAGGTTATGTTTTCGAAAATGCTCCTCTGTCGGTTTCCGCTTTGTGGCCGGTAGTTCAGCCAGCGCATTGTGATAACGCTCAGACTTTTCCAAAATGTCTTCAAGTTTTTCTGCCCCCTGCTCAGCGAGAAATCTCCGGGTATCAGCAGACAAAGTGTTCTTTATTTGTTCAGTTAGAACAAGTTCCTCAAGACCTTCATAGGTAGAGGGGAGCTGCGAAAGCTCAAGGCACTTTGTTAGATATCCCTTAAGACAAGATGAGAACTGGTGAAAAGTTTCAGAATTCTCTTTCCGGCTGTTGCGAAACAGTTGCAAAAACTTGCGAGCGTTCATTTCAAAGCGCTCCAGTAACGCTTTCTTCAACACATCGTAGTCGTCTTGTTGGCTACTTTCCAGCTTAGAATAAACATCATAAGCAGAACCTTTTAGGGCCTGGGAAAGTTTCATATTCATACGCGACATCTCTAACCCGTACAGAGTTGCAATTTTCTCAAATTTTTCTAACCATGTGTCAATCTTCTCATTTGGACAAGGAAAAGATTCAAGAGTGAAAGACATAGCATTTAGTTGAAGAGATTGAGTGTTAGCAGGGTCAGTTAAGGAAGAATGAGGAGAAGACTCTCCATTGCTGGAGGTAGAGGCAGCCCCACGCGTTTGGAATTCCAGAGTTTTAAGAGCAACTCATGCTGTCTCTCTCTTCTCTCTCCTTCTCATGCTGTCTCTCCTTCTCTCTTTCCTCATGCTGTCTCTCCTTCTCTCGTTCCTCATGCTGTCTCTCCTTCTCTCGTTCGTTCGCCCTGCGAATTTCCATTTCTTCATCCTTTCTTCTTTTTTTCTGCTGTAAAGCTTCAGCTGCTTTCCTCTCCGCATCATATCTCTCCAGTTCGTCTCTGACAAAAGCTTTCGCTTCCTGTCCTTCCAGTCCCTCCTCTCTCGCTTCGTCCCTGAGAAGTTGTCTAAGCTTTGCCCTCTCGGCCATATTATGTCAGTGACTGAGACTAGTGGAGAACGAAAATAGGAAAAAGGATACACTGGTTCCTACCACTTACGAGAAAAAAAATTACCAAAAATCAAAAGATGATATCCTTAACCCTGGGATACCTCCTCCAAATTAAAATCTAACTATCGCTGCTATTAATCGGCAATAAAGCACTCAATGCAAAACACGACTACGCCAAATAAATGGTAGTTAAGATTACAACTGAAAAATAAGTTGCTACAGTGGAAAAGCAAAAGAATATTGCAAAATTTAAAGAGAAAAATAATCCCTTAATTTTTAAAAATCCACTATAAGTTCGCCCCTGAAGTCAGATCGGGTAAGGGAGGGAATTAATCTGGACAAAAAGTCCGAAACACACTCCTTAACTTAGTTCAAACGCCGTTCTGCCTCAGTCCCCAGTGAATGTTATACACTCACCACTTTACCAGCATTTAGTATTACAATCAGCAGTTAACATATATCCCGACAAAATCAACCTGTAACCAAAATGTATATTATTCAAAGATGCTGTGGAAAAAAAAAACTTATTAGTTTGTGTGGTCAGCACGCCCGTAAACAGATCGCTAGTCTAGGGGGTAATATTTTTTTAAAAGATACACAGTCACAAGACATCACACTCTTACTCTATATCAGAATACAGAATCTTAAGTTCAAAATCCAGATAGACGAGTCCACATTTGTCGTACTCGTCTTCCTATTCTAAGTTCAAAAATCCTACGGACGAGAACCCATTTGTCGTACTCGTCTTCCTATTCTAAGTTCAAAAATCCCGGACGAGCCCCCATTTGTCGTAGATTTTCGATAGGAGAATTAAGACTAGGTTTGGTCCCTTCTGAATAGGTTTGAATAGGTGATAGACTCAGTGAGAGTTAGTGAAAGGTAATAGAATTTCCACACACGTGAGATGATAGATTTGATATAGTGGCTGTCTCTGAAAGCGAAAAGAATTCTTCTCTCTCTCACCTATCTTCTACAACAGTTGTTACAGCGTCAGACAGACTACACCAATATACATATTACGTATATTTCTATCACTCACAGGCACGCACATACACGTGACGACAGGTAAACACACAGACGTGGGAAAACTATATCAATGATATGTATATTATCTAGAACGAGCTGACCAAACACGATTATTAAGTTCAAGAGCGATTTTAATATCAGGAAAAATCGGCTCACAACATCAAAGAAAGTACATCAAGGAAAATACATATACACATAGTCATAAAAATTCAAGGAAATGTTGCAAGGATGTTAGCCCCGTTATAGTGTTAACTCTAGGTTTAGCCCGGCCCCGTTAAGAGAACAGATGATGGCGCCCGAGTCACAGATACATAGGGTTTGAGTCTAAGAGTTTTCTATGTTTTATCTCGTAATTATATGCACAGAGTTTGAAAAAAAAAAAAATCTGATTTAACCTAAGACAAAAACACAAGAACTCTAGCCTTAGCAACAAATTATGCAGATTGAAAAAAAAAATTAGGACAGCAACAGGGTGTCAAAGATATAATAGTGAAAATATCATTCAAACCAGCGTACACTCATTCATTCCGCCATGGCCTCTCATACATGTACTCACGACTTTGCTCGCTGCCTCTTGGAACACACTGATTTTAGATTTTCACACAGACTCAAAAAAAATGCAGTCTTCTGCCAAGAAGTCCCCAGTTCCAAAAGACGTATTTAACTCGGAGTCTCCGGGAACGACTACTTGGGTGTGCAGATTTGTTCAAATGTCTGATTAAGTCACCTAACAATTATTCCAGGCGCGGGAGTTAGCAGAGCACAGTGTCAATAGCGTAGGTTTCTAAAAATGATGAATGTCAGGTCGGTGCCTTCCCTCAGTATAGGATTCACTTTAGTCACACCACAGATTTGTCCACAAAAAATATATATATATATATAGTCGGGAAATGTTAGTTAATACTTGAAGTATTTCGCGCCACCAGGCAGAAAAATTACGTAGAGTTTTTCTAGAAGAAATTAAGATCTGGCTCCAAGGTCCAGTATTTATCATTACAGTCTTTGAAAACCCGTTATTGGGATATAGTATTTCTGGCTAACTCGGGTTGCATATGCACTGTTTAGACCAGTGGTACTTAAGAAACCCACGTGGTTCAAAATAAGGACTGTCTATTTCTTCACAAGTATGGAAACTACTACTAGGTGCTGGTAAAGTTAGGGTCACCCCAAAACTTTCACTGTGAGGAGGAAAAATAACACATATAATATAATAAACAGAATCTGTACTGGTTATAACTTACATTTAAACTTGCAAGCAGAGAGCTTTGCTTATCATTTAAACTTCCCGTGACGTAAGTTATATTTAAAAATCAGCAATCCTCATGAATTAGGAACACGTGCGTATTCCGTCACCATTCATGAGGCTCGATTCTAGAGTTTATACGTTAGTTTAGAAAAATACACTCGACTGAGTATTAGCGGTTAAATTAAATTCATAAATAGCTACAATTGCCGTTATAAGCTAGAAATTTTAATTTTATTCTGCTTTCCACTGAATGCTTCCCTAGAAAATATAATAGCCTACCACTTTATTTCTCTTCTGCGCTAAAGAAATAGATTAAAATGAATTAAGCGATTAAACACTTTAACACTCACAAAATCTATATATCTATCATATTAATTACCTCAACCACAGAATTACAGGTAGTCGCACAACTTAAGAATAAAAATGCTGAAAATATTTCTGGAAGTCTAGAAGTTCGACAAATTGCCGAAACAAACTGAGATCTTCGCTAACAGCTATTCTGTTTACGAGCAACCTATCTACTGTGAGTCTATGAGCGAGAATGAAATTAAAGTTTCAAACTTGGCCAATATCTTTAAAATCGGACACAGGATCCTAATCTTATTTCGCCAAGCGAAATAGTCTCCCCTGTCCGTATAACACCTTCGTCCGCTTATCGCGTGACGTAACAGCCATCAGTGGCCGAGGGCTTGCATGAGTTGCAAATCTCAGACCACCGTCTGCAGTGCGGAGTGGATTTTCACGCTAAGCCGGGTTTTTTCCTGACGAAAAACCTCATGCGTTTACTGAAATGCAGACTCTCTGTCTACTTTCCATGTCCCTCGGGTGAATTTTCACGCCCCAGGCCAGAGACCCTCAGACGAATGTCTAGCGAATGCTGTAAATTCACGCCTATCGTCCGACCAGCGCGACTGACATGTACGCAATACCACCCAGGTGCGATTCTCAGTTTTAGAGAAAGGAAAACAGGTAAAGTTTGCGAATTATATGAAAATAATATTCGCAAAACGAATGGATGAAAAAATATACAGGAAAAAAAAGGAAATACAGAGATAATAAAAGAGAGAATTCGGGTGAAAGAATAGGAAGATGATGTAGGAAATTAAATGAATATAAACCCTACGTGACAGAGCCTCCCCCCTTTAAGATATGGAAGCACTCCATGTCTACGTTATGGAGTTTAATTTCCTATAACCGTAGCTTCAGGGTGTCTGTCTTCTTCCCTCTCCTCTTCCCCCTCCATCTCTGTCCAATTCCTACTCAAGTCCACTCCTCAAAGTTTCCTTCCCCTGGAATGTCTCATATGCGCGCTTGAAAGAGCGTCGCCGCTTCTGACATTTTTGAAAGATTTCCTCTGATAGCGGTGGAATATCCCTGCCACTATCGTCATCTTCGTCAGTTTTGGCGATCGTCAGGAGATGGTCGGAGGTTGGCACTGGTTTTTTCCAAGTATCTCTTTAAGAGATTTAAATGGAAAACCTTCTCCTTTCCTTCAATAGAGATCTGGTAGTTAGCCTTAGAAATCTTTTTCAGGACGGTAAACGGCCCTTGCCATCCGATCTTCAGTTGGTTGTTCTCGGTAGGGAGCAACACCAAAACTTTCTCTCCTGCTTCCAGTTCTCTCTCTTCCGCGACTTTCCTGTATCGGTTAGCGTGCTTGGTGCGTGCTCGCTTAAAGTTAGTCGTTGCTAGGTCCCACCCTAGTTTCAACCGTTCCTTTAAAACCGACACATATTTACTGGCTGAGACAACTGTCTCATCAGCCTTCTCGTCTGTCAGAGACTGAAGTAAGGCTTCAAGCGGGCCCTTAATGGGTCTGCCGAATAAGAGTGTAGCTGGCGGAAATCCTGTGGAAGTATGAGGAGATTCTCTGTAGCCAAATAATGCTGCAGGAATACAGAGATCCCAATCTTCAGGTTTCACTTGTGCCAGCTTACTTAGCATCATGGTGAGGTTTCCATTAGCACGTTCCACGAGCCCATTTCCGGCCGGATTATATGGCTTAGTGTGGATGTGCTGGGTCCTCAAGATCTTAACGATCTCATCCATCAACAGGTTTCGGTATGGAGATCCATTATCCGTCAACACTTGCTGAGGGAATCCCAACCGAGTGAAAATCTGCACGAGGGCTTCTGCGACATGCTTGGCATCTGCGCATGTTAGCGGGATAGCTTCTGCCCATAAAGTGCATGTATCGACTAAGGTCAGGATGAACCTGTTCCTTCTTTTAGTCCTTTCGAAAGGCCCTAAAATGTCGATCACAACCCGTTCGAATGGTGTTCCCATTATTGGCATTTCACCCATGTGGACTGGGGGTGCTCGTTGCTTGGGTGGCACACGTTGGCACTGGGCACAGGATTTGACATATCTGATAATATCAGTATTTACTCCTGGCCACCAATAATGAGTGGTTATACGTTGGTTTGTGGCGTTCTGTCCCATATGTCCGCTAAAGGGAAGAGAGTGCCCCATTTCTAGGATTTGGCTTCTGTACCGTTTCGGTACTAGGAGCTGGTTGTAACCTTGGTCAGGCTTGCCCGTTCTCCGATAAAGTACGCCATCCTCAGAAAAAATGTCCCCGTGCTGTTTTGGTTCCTTCGCCATGGGCAGTTTCCTAAAGCAGGGTGCCAAGGTAGGGTCCTTGTATTGCGCTTCTTTAAGTTCCATAGGTAACAAATTTGGCGCAGGCTCCCGTTCCTTCTTGGTTTGCCCTCTTATAGTTACTGCTGCCACAATCGGCTCTTCCGGTTTCCCAATACACACGTATCTCCCGCCAAGTATGACTGGGTAGATGGGATCATCCATAACAGCCGCTTTGATCACACCTCTGACAAAGTCAGAGTGTATCTCCACCAATGCGATGGGAAGCGCTGTAGGTGCATCACTCTTACGAACTCCACAAAGTTGGACGGTCTCTCCTGTCTCTTGACCGGGTTTAACCAGGTTTCTGGCAACAATGCAATCGTACGAAAGCCCCGTGTCAAATAAGCAAGAAGTTTGAGAACCGTTCAAAATAACAATACCTCGCGTTGAAGGTCTATCCCCAACAGGTTGGGAATCACTGTCAATAATTCCGCCTTGCGAGACTGTCAATAAGCATCCGATGCGTTTTGGCTCGGTGTGCTCGGTCTGATCAGATGTCCCGTGCTCAGGGGTTCTCCCTTTGCCACCTTGTCCTTTCTGGCTGCGCTGCCATGTAGGGCGGTCGGGTTGATCAGGCTGTTTGGGGTGGTTGGTGTACTTGTTTTTGTAGAACTTGGATTTTTCAGGAGGGGGGTTTTGAGGTCCAGTTTCTCTGTGGTTATTTTGGTTAGAAGCCTGAGAAGATTGCTCTAGGTTATGTTTTCGAAAATGCTCCTCTGTCGGTTTCCGCTTTGTGGCCGGTAGTTCAGCCAGCGCATTGTGATAACGCTCAGACTTTTCCAAAATGTCTTCAAGTTTTTCTGCCCCCTGCTCAGCGAGAAATCTCCGGGTATCAGCAGACAAAGTGTTCTTTATTTGTTCAGTTAGAACAAGTTCCTCAAGACCTTCATAGGTAGAGGGGAGCTGCGAAAGCTCAAGGCACTTTGTTAGATATCCCTTAAGACGAGATGAGAACTGGTGAAAAGTTTCAGAATTCTCTTTCCGGCTGTTGCGAAACAGTTGCAAAAACTTGCGAGCGTTCATTTCAAAGCGCTCCAGTAACGCTTTCTTCAACACATCGTAGTCGTCTTGTTGGCTACTTTCCAGCTTAGAATAAACATCATAAGCAGAACCTTTTAGGGCCTGGGAAAGTTTCATATTCCAACGCGACCTCTCTAACCCGTACAGAGTTGCAATTTTCTCAAATTTTTCTAACCATGTGTCAATCTTCTCATTTGGACAAGGAAAAGATTCAAGAGTGAAAGACATAGCATTTAGTTGAAGAGATTGAGTGTTAGCAGGGTCAGTTAAGGAAGAATGAGGAGAAGACTCTCCATTGCTGGAGGTAGAGGCAGCCCCACGCCTTTGGAATTCCAGAGTTTTAAGAGCTAACTCATGCTGTCTCTCTTCTCTCTCCTTCTCATGCTGTCTCTCCTTCTCTCTTTCCTCATGCTGTCTCTCCTTCTCTCTTCCTCATGCTGTCTCTCCTTCTCTCGTTCGTTCGCCCTGCGAATTTCCATTTCTTCATCCATCTTCTTCTGCTGTAAAGCTTCAGCTGCTTTCCTCTCCGCATCATATCTCTCCAGTTCGTCTCTGACAAAAGCTTTCGCTTCCTGTCCTTCCAGTCCCTCCTCTCTCGCTTCGTCCCTGAGAAGTTGTCTAAGCTTTGCCCTCTCGGCCATATTATGTCAGTGACTGAGACTAGTGGAGAACGAAAATAGGAAAAAGGATACACTGGTTCCTACCACTTACGAGAAAAAAAATTACCAAAAAAATCAAAAGATGATATCCTTAACCCTGGGATACCTCCTCCAAATTAAAATCTAACTATCGCTGCTATTAATCGGCAATAAAGCACTCAATGCAAAACACGACTACGCCAAATAAATGGTAGTTAAGATTACAACTGAAAAAATAAGTTGCTACAGTGGAAAAGCAAAAGAATATTGCAAAAATTAAAGAGAAAAATAATCCCTTAATTTTTAAAAATCCACTATAAGTTCGCCCCTGAAGTCAGATCGGGTAAGGGAGGGAATTAATCTGGACAAAAAGTCCGAAACACACTCCTTAACTTAGTTCAAACGCCGTTCTGCCTCAGTACCCAGTGAATGTTATACACTCACCACTTTACCAGCATTTAGTATTACAATCAGCAGTTAACATATATCCCGACAAAATCAACCTGTAACCAAAATGTATATTATTCAAAGATGCTGTGGAAAAAAAAAACTTATTAGTTTGTGTGGTCAGCACGCCCGTAAACAGATCGCTAGTCTAGGGGGTAATATTTTTTTAAAAGATACACAGTCACAAGACATCACACTCTTACTCTATATCAGAATACAGAATCTTAAGTTCAAAATCCAGATAGACGAGTCCACATTTGTCGTACTCGTCTTCCTATTCTAAGTTCAAAAATCCTACGGACGAGAACCCATTTGTCGTACTCGTCTTCCTATTCTAAGTTCAAAAATCCCGGACGAGCCCCCATTTGTCGTAGATTTTCGATAGGAGAATTAAGACTAGGTTTGGTCCCTTCTGAATAGGTTTGAATAGGTGATAGACTCAGTGAGAGTTAGTGAAAGGTAATAGAATTTCCACACACGTGAGATGATAGATTTTTGATATAGTGGCTGTCTCTGAAAGCGAAAAGAATTCTTCTCTCTCTCACCTATCTTCTACAACAGTTGTTACAGCGTCAGACAGACTACACCAATATACATATTACGTATATTTCTATCACTCACAGGCACGCACATACACGTGACGACAGGTAAACACACAGACGTGGGAAAACTATATCAATGATATATATATTATCTAGAACGAGCTGACCAAACACGATTATTAAGTTCAAGAGCGATTTTAATATCAGGAAAAAATCGGCTCACAACATCAAAGAAAGTACATCAAGGAAAATACATATACACATAGTCATAAAAATTCAAGGAAATGTTGCAAGGATGTTAGCCCCGTT
Organism: Oreohelix idahoensis; assembly: GCA_024509875.1. Lineage (NCBI taxonomy): Eukaryota > Metazoa > Mollusca > Gastropoda > Stylommatophora > Oreohelicidae > Oreohelix > Oreohelix idahoensis. The sequence continues at coordinate 387,272 of JAMPIV010001064.1, forward strand.
ATAGTGTTAACTCTAGGTTTAGCCCGGCCCCGTTAAGAGAACAGATGATGGCGCCCGAGTCACAGATACATAGGGTTTGAGTCTAAGAGTTTTCTATGTTTTATCTCGTAATTATATGCACAGAGTTTGAAAAAAAAAAATCTGATTTAACCTAAGACAAAAAACACAAGAACTCTAGCCTTAGCAACAAATTATGCAGATTGAAAAAAAATTAGGACAGCAACAGGGTGTCAAAGATATAATAGTGAAAATATCACTCAAACCAGCGTACACTCATTCATTCCGCCATGGCCTCTCATACATGTACTCACGACTTTGCTCGCTGCCTCTTGGAACACACTGATTTTAGATTTTCACACAGACTCAAAAAATGCAGTCTTCTGCCAAGAAGTCCCCAGTTCCAAAAGACGTATTTAACTCGGAGTCTCCGGGAACGACTACTTGGGTGTGCAGATTTGTTCAAATGTCTGATTAAGTCACCTAACAATTATTCCAGGCGCGGGAGTTAGCAGAGCACAGTGTCAATAGCGTAGGTTTCTAAAAATGATGAATGTCAGGTCGGTGCCTTCCCTCAGTATAGGATTCACTTTAGTCACACCACAGATTTGTCCACAAAAAAATATATATATATATATAGTCGGGAAATGTTAGTTAATACTTGAAGTATTTCGCGCCACCAGGCAGAAAAATTACGTAGAGTTTTTCTAGAAGAAATTAAGATCTGGCTCCAAGGTCCAGTATTTATCATTACAGTCTTTGAAAAACCCGTTATTGGGATATAGTATTTCTGGCTAACTCGGGTTGCATATGCACTGTTTAGACCAGTGGTACTTAAGAAACCCACGTGGTTCAAAATAAGGACTGTCTATTTCTTCACAAGTATGGAAACTACTACTAGGTGCTGGTAAAGTTAGGGTCACCCCAAAACTTTCACTGTGGAGAGGAAAAATAACACATATAATATAATAAACAGAATCTGTACTGGTTATAACTTACATTTAAACTTGCAAGCAGAGAGCTTTGCTTATCATTTAAACTTCCCGTGACGTAAGTTATATTTAAAAATCAGCAATCCTCATGAATTAGGAACACGTGCGTATTCCGTCACCATTCATGAGGCTCGATTCTAGAGTTTATACGTTAGTTTAGAAAAATACACTCGACTGAGTATTAGCGGTTAAATTAAATTCATAAATAGCTACAATTGCCGTTATAAGCTAGAAATTTTAATTTTATTCTGCTTTCCACTGAATGCTTCCCTAGAAAATATAATAGCCTACCACTTTATTTCTCTTCTGCGCTAAAGAAATAGATTAAAATGAATTAAGCGATTAAACACTTTAACACTCACAAAATCTATATATCTATCATATTAATTACCTCAACCACAGAATTACAGGTAGTCGCACAACTTAAGAATAAAAATGCTGAAAATATTTCTGGAAGTCTAGAAGTTCGACAAATTGCCGAAACAAACTGAGATCTTTGCTAACAGCTATTCTGTTTACGAGCAACCTATCTACTGTGAGTCTATGAGCGAGAATGAAATTAAAGTTTCAAACTTGGCCAATATCTTTAAAATCGGACACAGGATCCTAATCTTATTTCGCCAAGCGAAATAGTCTCCCCTGTCCGTATAACACCTTCGTCCGCTTATCGCGTGACGTAACAGCCATCAGTGGCCGAGGGCTTGCATGAGTTGCAAATCTCAGACCACCGTCTGCAGTGCGGAGTGGATTTTCACGCTAAGCCGGGTTTTTCCTGACGAAAAAACCTCATGCGTTTACTGAAATGCAGACTCTCTGTCTACTTTCCATGTCCCTCGGGTGAATTTTCACGCCCCAGGCCAGAGACCCTCAGACGAATGTCTAGCGAATGCTGTAAATTCACGCCTATCGTCCGACCAGCGCGACTGACATGTACGCAATACCACCCAGGTGCGATTCTCAGTTTTAGAGAAAGGAAAACAGGTAAAGTTTGCGAATTATATGAAAATAATATTCGCAGAACGAATGGATGAAAAAATATACAGGAAAAAAAGGAAATACAGAGATAATAAAAGAGAGAATTCGGGTGAAAGAATAGGAAGATGATGTAGGAAATTAAATGAATATAAACCCTACGTGACACTTATCCTATGTGAAACCAACTTGGTAAGATGTGTTGTATGGTCAAAGAGATCTGACCCCTTCTATGTGGTGTTGTTGTGTGTAGTGTTGTGTCCAGAAATGGTTTAGAGGATGGAATTCTGACACATGACCAATACTTTTATTTCAGAACTGTGAGTTTTTATTTGGCACCAATGTGGTGTCAAATGATGTGTTGAATAATACAAGAGTGGACCCGTGCAGTTTATATTTTGGCAGAGCAGCCTTATATTGCCCCCAAGCACGGAGAGGTGGGGCCACCAGATTCCAGCACCAGAACTACTCATTCAAGATACGTGAGCGTCTGGCCTGCTGGATATTCACCAACTCAACTTATTTTCTAACACACCAACTATAGTCCCATCAATAAATGGACAATGTTTAGTCGCCATAGACAGGGAGTGATGAGGCCACCCCAACAGCACATCCATTAATCGTTCTCCCAGATAAATTACAACTATAAACAGTAGTAATATTAACTAGTCTTGTAAAATACACATGTACACACCTTTAATTTATTATGCCATATATTCATGCATTTCATTCATAATTGCAAAACCTTTCATATGTTCTGACCAAAATAAAACCTTGGTTCAGAACAAATAAACTTAAAGAAAATTTACTATCAAAATTTTACACAGCTTGAGTTAGTTCAGTGTGTTATAACATTTTATTAATATTATTAGACTTATTAAATATCTGTGTGTGTGTATGTAAACTACCACAACACATTACATATCAGTACCCTAGAATTTTAACGTAGCCACATTCGTTAGAAAAAAAAGATAGGTGTGAGGTCGTAGTGGTAGCAAGAAGGGCCTTCTGTAAATTCACAGCTACATTTATCTCAGGAGCCTTCACAGCTGACCTCATGCATCACACTAGGTAATATCACAATCATACAATACCATCAAACCCACTACACAGACATATGTCTGGCGGAGGCACGCAGATAAAGGCGATAATTGGATAAACTGGTAGACATCTTGGCGAAAGACATTACGCCAGGAAAACATGGTCACAATATTGTGGGAGGCAGATAGGTGCAGCCAGAACAATATTACGTCTTATTATAAAGAGGTCACGCGTGGATATTAAAATTAATATTTTAAACACGCGAGGGGATATTTAAAACTTTCCCACCCAAACAGTGCTAGAGAGATTTGATTGGTTTGATTTGAGAGCGGGAATTTTCCAATGAATTCTATTGGAACATTCGGCGGAAACCCCATCTGTGATTTGAACTGAGAATGAGAGATATAATCTAGTGAACTCAGAAACACAAAACAGACAGCTTTGCAACTTCAACCGAGCAACTCCCAAGAAGCCAAAAAGAGAAGGATCGGATCAAGAATTCCTATATCAAAAGTGACAGATCGACAGTATTTGGGCAACTCTGAAACCCTAAGAGTAAACGAGCATATTTAAATACACAGACTGTAAAACTTCAGTACCAGGACTTTATAAATACAAGACTGGAAACCTAGGAATTGGATCATCAGTCATAAGAAAAATAATATGCCAGACCAAGTGTATCGCAGAACACCTGTCGAAGAGGAATTACTAGTTTCCCAGGCCAAGTGATTCATAGAACACCGTCATAAAAGGAATTTCTCAGACGAAATTGATTCGAGAGCATATACATCGAAAGTGCTCGCGCCCATCTGAAAATCTGCGCAAGGAGATTGTGTATTCCCAAAAATTTGGGGTAAGCTGTGAACATTTCTATTACAAACGTGAATTTAACATGTTTTCTTGCTTGAGATATATATGAGGCTGGCAACTTCAACATATGAAAATAGTATATTCATGAACCACTACAGCAAGAGCTGGTGATTGTTTCTGACAGGCGTTCATGAAACCCGACAGCAGGGCGACCTCAGTCTCCGACTGGAGCAGTGATGAGTGATGACTACATCATATGTGCCTCCAGTGTAACATATTATCTTGTAAGATGTATGTACCTTTTTTAATTGTAATTCAGGAAAAACATTATCCACGCACTCCAGACGCAATTTCCTAGTTAACACCCAGAAGGATATGGGTGAATTTTCATCATATTCCCTGAGTTACACTGTGTGCTTGGGAATTTAATTCTTCTGAGAGGTTAACATTAGTGGGTGGAGCACATGACAATGGGCCTGTTAGTTTGCGGCGAACAAATGTACTCAGCAGGCATTTGTTTCTTTCAATTTGTCTAAAGTTCGTGGTTACAAGCCATCAGACGATTTGTGGTACTAACGCAGCTAGTGTGAGAGAAAGGCATCCACCATAACCGCCTACAGTGGAAGAGAGTGTGGAGAAGGCTTTCGTCATCACAGAATTGAGAACCACAGCTGCAGGACTCACTCATACAAGCTAAGTGCTAACTAAAAAGCACCAGCAAAAAGGACATTTCAGTTAACCTTTAAGTATAAAGTTAAATTTCCACCTACGTCTCAATGACGAGAACTTTATAACTATCAAATTTCCACTAATCTTTCAATATTTATTGTAACCTGTTAAAGACTATTTCACTATTAAATTTGTTACCTGTTGTTTTAAAGTTAAAAAAGTTAGTTGCTTATCCTTTACAGGACGTGGCAATCAACCCAGCTTTTATTGGCTGTTTGTGATTTTTCTAGGCAATTTTTTTCATTCAGTAGTTTGCCATTGCTTTCTGAACGGTACGGCGCTTATACCATTGTTAAAAATCCACACAAAGCGATCTGCTACCAAACCGCCCGCAGCAGGTTTCGAACCTGGTAGGCGTATATCTGGATTATGAAACTGCGTTCATATCCATTAGGCCACAAACAATACTAAACAATAATAGTTGATTTTGTTATATGTATGAAAGCAAACGTATGAGCCAGAATATTTAATCTATATATAAATACTTAGACATATATTTACACTAAACAGAGCTATACCCTATAAGAGAGATTTCGTTGGACTACACCAACTGGGGGCTTGAACGGGCTAAACCATTGCTTAAACCCTTCACAAAAGGCGACGGACCAGATAATAAGTTAACAAATTATTCAGCCCTAAGCAGCTTTTGTTCTTGACTTCTGGGAATATCTTGTGAATGCACCCTTAAGGTAGAAGTATCATTAATCTTCTATCTACATCTCTGCCAAGAGTAATCTTGCGCGCAGGTAGGTACCTTGGAAGCCAATATTAGATACTCTTGAGTTTTGGTGACTGTTGGACCACTACTGCAAAGCAGGGGAGGCAATCCGTGACAATCAGCTACAGTGAGGGCACCATGCTCCTTAAGGAGAGCAAAATAAATTGATGATGATGAAGATGATGATGATGATGACGAAGAAGGATCTTGAGGGAAATGAACTGATTTATTTTTTAAATAAATTCGACATTATTTAACAAAATGACATTTCTAATCTTTAAAATTTCAGTTTTGCCAAAATAGGTTAAGTAATACAAAGGTGTTGTATTCCGAGCAAAGACCAAGCTGATCTGTTATCATACAGGTGTACAACTGTATTTTTTGTGTTACGTTTTTTGTTCATTTAAAAGTGTGATATTAATTGTTTACGACTTAATTTAGCCCTGAAAATGTATAGAAAAAAAATTAATTCGAGTTTCGATTAAAACAAATAATTAAATATGTTATTTCGTTGCTATACATTTAGTCTAACATCAATCATTTTGGTTTAAAAATGAAAAAAGGAAAAAAAAAAGAAAACCGAAGCAGCGGAGCAATCAAAATTTTCAGTGCTCCATCTCTGCTCCAGCTCCAGGCAAAAACTTGCTGTGCCACTGCTTCGAGCTCCAGCTCCAGGCAAAAACTTGCTGTGCCACTGCTTCGAGCTCCAGATCCAGGCAAAAACTTGCTGTGCCACTGCTTCGAGCTCCAGCTCCAGGCAAAAACTTGCTGTGCCACTGCTTCGAGCTCCAGCTCCAGGCAAAAATTGCTGTGCCACTGCTTCGAGCTCCAGCTCCGGGCTTCGCTCCAAATCCCTGGTTGAACCTCCATTCCATTAATAGTTTTGTGGTTACCTAGGTCTTCCTCAAAATGGCCGTAGCGACTTTTAGAGAAAAAATTATGCTGCCTGGTCTGGTTCTACTGTTCTTGATTAATACTTCTGGAGACGTGTGGCTTTACTTTAGAAAAAAAAGGTAAAGGAACCCGTTACACGCTCTTTGAGGCATATTGGGAATATGGTGTTAGGCCCTTATTATCTTGACCGTCGGCACACGAGGGGTGATGTGGTCGGCATAACGCCGGCCGCCTTAACCTTCCCAGAGTTGCTCTGGTACCCATTTGGGGCTGGGTCGACCCAGGAGCCGTTTGTGGCCTAAAAAATTCCCGCCTCATCTGGGGATCGAACCATAGACCACTGCGCTAGGAAGCCAGTGCACTAACCACTATACTACCGCGGCTTTACTTTAGAAGTTAATTAAATAGTTCTAGAAGCTAATGATATGTAATTCCGGCAGAATATACGGTGAAGTGGAATAAAATGCTTCCGCCAACTGCGTGTAATGCATCCGGGTCAGTTAACGGCAAAGGCTTACTTTTATTTATTTAACTTAATGAATACAACTATCCGCTTCAACCCCGTACGGGTTATAACAGTGTTGTCGACTCGAGCTAATAGTTTCGGACTCGAGTCGTGTTAAGTCACCACAGCGACTCAACTCTAGACTCGATTTACGATTTAGGCTTTAGCGACTCGACTCGAAACTTGCCACATTTTGGTGAGCCGTCTCGCCATCCTCATTCATAACGCACTCTTAATTACGGAGAAACGAAATGGTTTTGTTTTAAGCGTTCTCACATAGACATCACAGCGCGTACAAGAATTCCGTTGTGCGGACACAACACTTTTCTTTAACTTGACGGAAATAATTTGACACTTTTGGTAGACAAACGTTGGCGAGACAGAGCGACCGTCAGAACAATAATATTCTTCGGCTATGTAACCATCCGGACTGCGGGGGCAAATATATCATGCGCCAGACGGAGAAATATTACGGACAAAAAAAACTAGACCATGTGTCCTTAAAACTACTAACATTGTAAATTCACTTATGCATAATGGGACTGAAGACGCAGCAAAAGAAATGAATGCAGTCAGCGACTCATAGCTTGACTGCTTGCGTCAGGGTCAGCGAACCAGAGCTGACCAAGACCCTACTCCACCTCCAAGTGGTGGTCCTGGAAATGTTGGAAAAGCAATACAGAACATCTTAACCTTTCCCCACACTGCAGGGTAGCGTTCAGAGATTTCTTTCTGCAACCAAATGTCTTGATATGATTTCTTGAACATTGGCTTAAGCTCAACGTCATTTTGTAGGGATATCATTTCCTCTTCCACCCTTCCTAGTTCCTCACTGCACGCGTCCAGGAATGGATTTATTATGCAGTCTGGAATCGTGATAAAAAGATTATATCCAGTCTGGAATCGTGATAAAAAGAAGATCCTGAAACCTCTGAGACATGTCTTTATGCAGCATATCTAGGTGTGCACAATATACTTGAAGATTATCCTCTGGTATTTTGTCTTTCTCTTCCAACTCTAAGAGGCTGGGAAATTGGATTAACTCGCGACGGCCAATATTACGTTTGAATAGCGTTAATTTGGCCAGAAACGTGGAGACGACAGATTTGACTTTTATAAGATTAATATCATTTCCTTGCAGTTGTAGATTTATTTCGTTAAACTTTGTGAATAAATCTGACAAATATGCAATGTCATGCCTGATATTCGTTAGTTCTGTACTGAGCGAAGCATGCGAGTCTTTGAAGAATTCTACCACAGTTTCAAAAAGAGCATAAAAGCGTCTCAGACAATTTCCTTTTGAGAGCCACCTAACTTCTGTGTGCATCAGCAAACGTTCAAACTGTTCATCATTCTCAGTACAAAGCTCTCGAAATAGTCGAGAATTGAGAGCATGGGACTTAATTTTGTTAAGCGGTGTTGTCGCATAGACATTTATGATCAATAAATTCTCTATAGTCTTTCTTTTCTACCCGTGTCCTCTACTTTATTAGCGCTCTTTCATCATTTTCATGTTTTTCGTATTCGTTCGTTTGCGACAAAAATATATTTTCCCATTCTGACTTTGCCGTTTCTTTTTTATACTAGTAACGCAGTGCATTACGTAAGATGTCAGTCCCGGGATGTGAGCGAATGGTGTTAGAAAGTCGTTCTCAAGAGACCGAATGGCAGACATTATTCTCATTTTTCCCATGGCACGAGACGAATAACCGTGAATATACGTGCTGGTCAGACATAGAGAGCAGACATCTGTCTACAGTTTCCCCTGTCACAGTGTTTCTCCGGCCAATTGCTCGGCCTAAGGTGTGGAAACTGTCATCTGCATGGCTCAGGAATAGCCGTACGTCGGGAGAAGGTGTTAAGACGCGGCTGGCAGCTATGGCTGGTGTCTGGGTATGTGCAGTGTTAAAGACGGGAAAGGGGAGATGATTTCGGATTTTGTAATAGAGCGCATCCTTTGTCCTGTTTCATATATCTACCCAGGAGCTGTAAATTGAATTTCATTCTTACTCCTAAATCTGCAGTAGACAGATCGCCAGGCTAGAAGAATATCTTGTGTATTGAAAAGTCTTTAGTTTCTGGGCAACATTTTGCCGAGTTCTAGACTACCATTATATTGAATGATTCTAGTTCGTGGTATTAATCTGTAGTCCTGTGCGGAGGTAAATATTATATTTAATATATCTAGTATTTTGTGAGTGTTTAAAGTGTTAAATCGCCGATTTCATTTCACTGGTTTCTTTTGTGCAGAAGAAATTAATTTATAAGTCGGTAATATTCTCTAGTGACGTGGTTCAGTGGAAAGCAGAATAAATTAAAAGTTCTAGCTTTAAACTCATTGTAGCTAAATAAAGGAATTTAATTTAACTGCTAAATAATCAAACGAGAATATATTTTAAAATTAACTTATAACTGAAAAGCTACATTAGTGAGTATTGACGGGATACGTATGTATTCCTAATTCATGGTGATTGATTTTATGTATATAACTTATTTTCCGGGAAGTTTTAAATGATAAGTCAAGCTGTACGCTTGCAGTTTTAAAATGTAAGTTATAACGAGTACCTAGTATGTATAATTATTTTATATGTGTTTTTTTCCTTTATTCAGTGAATACTGGGGTTAACCCAAACTTTGCCAGCGTTAAGTACTGATGAGTGATATCTGTGAAGAACTAAAACATTTTCCTTACAAGCATTGGTGCATAATCTTTACAAGTACTCTAAAGGTTAAATGAAGTAACAGGCCTATCGCGCCATATTTAATTCTTCCTGAGAAACAACTCAAGTACAATTTTTAGCCTGTGTGTGGCAAGTAACATATTAACGTCAGTAACATTCCGACGGAGTTTTGACTAGTGGTGTGGTGACCAAATAAAGTCCTAACCAGAAAAAAAAGACACCGATCTGACATTCCTCATTTCTAGAAACCTAAGCTATTGACACTGTGCTCGTTGTAAATGTTCGTGCCTGGACAATTTTAATGTGACCTAAACAGACATCCGAAAAATAAGCACACCCAAGGAATCGTTCCCTGAAGCAGAGAATTCAACCCGTCTTTTTGGAACTGGGGATTTCTTGGTCAAAGACTGCCATTGACGATTCTGTATGTGAATGTCCTAAAAATTGTGTTTCCAGAAGTGGCTAGCAAAGCTGTGAGTATGAACAAATGCACGTGATCACGGCTGAATGAATAGAGTGAATACAGGACTGAGTGATTTCTTTATGTTTGTAATTTGGCACCCATTTTGCTGTCTTAACTTTCTTTATGCAAGTATTGCTAACCTTATTTCCCTTAGAATAGACCAGAGATATCAAGTCTGTCCATACCTTCAAAAGGGAAAATATTAGACCCAAATCATATGTATCTGTGACTCTTTGGCCTATCATCTTTCTCCTAACGGGACTGTGGGCTAAACATCGAGAGAAGATGATAACTGTGGGTCTATCATTTCTTGTAGCAATTCCTTGATTTTTTATGACTATTTGTATATGCTTGATGTAATATTTTGTGTTGTGATAGAAGTTTATTACGATAATTAAAAATTTCTCGAGAACTTAATCATCGCGTTGGTCAGCTCGTTCCAAATTATCTGTATAATCATTGTTATAGTTTCCCACGTCTGTACGTCTAACTGTCGTCTTGTATGTGCGTGCACGTGAGTGGATAGAACTATATATATATGTAATATATATATATATGGTTAGACTGTCTGACTCCTCTAAATCTGTCGTAGAAGATAGGTGAAAGAGAGAAGATTTCTCGATTTCAGAGACAGCCTCTATCACAGTCTACCATCTCACTCGTGGAAATCTATTGCTATTACTATCTCTCACTGTGACTATCACTTATTCAAATCTAATCAGAAGGGACCAACCCAAGTCTTAATTCTCCTATCAAAAATCTACGACAGGTGTGATACCAGTATTTAATGATTTGTGAAGCCGATCACTTAGATTTTTTGCGACAAGATGTTGTCTGTGAATTACGCAGTGTATTGTAAATATACCAGGTACAGCTTCTTTTAAGAAACCGATAAACCCGCGGTAACAACCTATCATTGATGGTGCCCCATCTGTTGCACAAGCAAGAATGTTAGTAAGCGGAATGTCCTTCTCTTTGAAAAATTTCTCTACTACACGAAATATTGACTCTCCTTTTGTATCAGTTACTAGTTGCTTAGCAAATAACAACTCTTGAACCAAGTTTTCATCTTTTACGAAGCGAACATAGGCAAGAAGCAAAGATTCGTTGCTAGGCAAAGTTGACTGATCCAACTGCAATGCAAATTCTGTTGTCCTAAGTATCTTGCACAATGTATTTTCAACATTCTCCGCCGTTTCATCTATTCTTCTTTGAACAGAGGTATTGCTGAGCGGAATTGCTTTAATTATTTGTTCAGGTGACTTATGCATAACTGTACTCACAAACTCCCTTATAGCTGGCAAAATCAAATTTTCTGCGATTGTATGAGACTTTCCAGATTTAGCTATCAGCAATGAAATTTTGTATGAAGCTCGCAAACCATCACAGCTTTGTTGTGAAGTGTTGACAAACATGTCACGGACTGTTTTACCATTCTGAAAGTTTTCACGAAGTGACTGAAAATATGTCAAACTTTTATCTGTTTTATCTGGGTGAAGTTTTTCAAATGTTCAAGTAGTCTGGAAGGTTTCATCGCCTCATTTGAAAAGGCCCTATCACATAATAGACACATTGGCAGTTGTTGGTTATTTAGTGCTGGAATAAATCCATATTTCAGATATTCAACGCTGTATTGTCTGCACTTCTTTTTGGTTTGTTCTGCTTTTGCCATATTTGTTCTGAATTCTGGAACAAAGAATTGATTTTACAATTTTGCAGATAGAAAAATGTTCGGAGTAAACAACAAAAGCTGATTTAAAAGTGGCTTTACAAAAATGTTGACACAGATGTTCTTACCAGTTTACTCTTCTATTTTATAAAGTTTCTTAACCACAGCCATAAATAAATTAGAAAAATACAACAATCAGAAAAAAAAACACAATTAGCAACAGCCACACCAACACTGAAGTAACCCAATAATCATTTCATAAAGTATAATAATAGTTATTTAATATGAACAAAATATAAAATAACGCACTATATTGATAGGTCTTCAGATTTAAAAATTGAGAGACAGTAGCCTAACTACAAAGTGTGGAGATCCCGGTAACAAATTAAAAGGATGTAATATAATGGATTGAACAGAAATATTCAATATACGGCAAATCTGTATCAAAATTTATCTGCTTAATTAATAATTAATGTTAGTAAAACCGATGCTAGCTATGTGCAAACAAACAAAAAATATAAGTAAGAAAACTTACCTTACCGACAGGATGAAATTGTTTGATACCCGGTACACGCTTATTTGAAACCACTGTTCACAAGAAAAGCTGAGAAAGTTTGTTGGTTTTGCTCATAGCCAGCGCAAAGTTGAAATAGACGGGAAACGTACATCGCGCCAGTCGATTTATGAAAGTCTGAATGTAAGGTGGGAAAGCCGGTTCAGAGGATCAAAGACAGATTTATAATGCCAAGTACCGTTAAAAACTTTCTCCCTTGAACCTTTTCTCTTATTTATTACCAATCTGCGAATATCTAGTTACCATTAGCCCCCGCAAATATTGAGACAATAAATTTCGCAACAAAGCAAAGTTGCTACTTTCTGAATCACCAGCAGGTATCTAATTTCGTCCATGCCATCGGCACGGATCATTTCTCTTCCTTCGGGAGTGAACGAATGGACAATAGGTGTTTGGCTAACCCCCTTTCATAGCAGTTCCCTATTACCGTTTATGGTCAGCGATGGTTACCTGAGCTCAGAACAACATGCATAGATGAAACTATGCCTTGCTTAATGATCATAGTAATACAACCATCCACATCGTCCCCGCTTCACTGATGCTGTCTCTAAAATCCACAATTCCTTTCTCCCCCCGCACGTACTGAATTTAGCTTGTCAAATCCTGAACCCCCCACCCCCCCCCCCCCCTTACTACTAAACGCCCACTGTTTACTACTGAACGCCCCCCTCTGGACCATTTTTTCCGTATCGCCCCCTTGGACCCTTCCAAAGCCCCCATGGGGGGGGGGGGGGGGGGGGGGGGGCGGTACCACCCACTTTGGGAACCACTGGTTTAGAAGATAATATTTCAAAAATTGAGTACTTACAATTAACTTTAATTGAATTAAAAACAGTCAGTAAATAAATAGTAAAAATACTAAAACATGTATTATAATTGCTCATTATTATTTGTAGTGATCGACGTTAGATTGTTCTATAAAGTGGGATTGAGGCTATAAACAGTGTTTCATCAAAAATGAGGTTCGATTTCAAAGCTAGTGTTAAGGACTTGTGACTCGACTTGAGACTTGTACTAAGAGACTTGAGACTCCACTTGAGACTCGTTAAGAAAGACTTGAAGACAACTTTGGGTTATAACATGGACATGGTGTCCAAAAACGTAAATTGTATATTCAGTTGCTGCCAGTAGCTTACTTTCAACGTGCTTCTCAACCAATAAATTCCATATTGTAACCCAGGGCCATTAAAAAGAAATTTAATTATAACTGTGTATGATAAAAAAAAATAGATAAAGGTAAGGGATTTGAGAACACTTGAAAGTATAAGTAACAAGTGCTTTGGATCATGCAGACGACTCTACGTGCCCCACGAATAGCATTTAATTTCCAATGATACTTGTTGGTTACATACGCCAAGAAATACTTGTGCTTATTTTTATATTTTAACTGTAATAAACGAAAGATTTTGTGAGGACACAAGTCACTAAAAGTCAACCAATCAAAGCTGTCAGTCTCAAAACAGCTACGCGAGTTATGAGGCTTATTATTTTCAGAAGTGTTTCTAATCACATAGTTGGAAAACCGCACAGTAAAATATGTACTATTTTTTTTCTCCTCCTGTGCATTTCAGCTCTCTCTTCAACAAGTGATCAAGCCCTTATATGTAGCATTGACCTTCAACCAGTTACTACCGCCAAGCTCTGGGGTGTAGCACAGACGTTCAACCAGTTACCGCCAAGATCTCCTGTGCAGCATTGACCTTCAACAAGCTACCGCAAAGTCATCCAGTTTTTTTTAGCGTATATTCAAGCTTTTTCTATTTCATAGGTTTGGGCAAAACAGAAATAAAAAGCCTATCAAAAATATTATAAAAGAATGGACATTGGATTGTGTGATGATATCCGATATTTCACCGATCAAAGTATAGCATCTAGTAGTTTGTAGGTATAAAATAACATAGGTATTACCACACCACCAAAATACTAGAGTTTTCTCGGTTCCTACAGGGTTAACATAGGAAAAACGATAGTAGAATAAATGCCAATGTGACGTCGCAGACTTGCAAGCCTTTAACCAACATGCACGCGTGAAAGTTAGTGTAGTTAGAAATCGTGTATTTCTTGGAAAAGACAAGGGAGAGAACGGGGGAAATGCATAGAGCTCGTTTGAATGTTAAAACTGAAACTAAATGGCCAAAACGAACGAAAGGAAAAATAAAGACTAAAAATGAAGATTAAAATGCTACTAATTAGTTGTTAAATATATAATATTCTTTAGTCTAAATATATTATCTTAATGTAAAAAGAAAGATATGTTATTTGAATAAATATAAAGGAAAGACGAAAATGGTAAAAATAATAGCCAGAAGTGTGAAACCTTATACATTAGATGACGAACGGTAGACTAAGTAAATATTTTCATTCTGGATTAACATGACTTAGATAATACTAGCGATATGGTAGAATGAAGACATATATAGACGTGCCTGGGATTTCTTTACTGAAGCTAGCCATATTGAGGCAATAGAAAGGGGTGTCTCCTGATTTGAAAATTGTAGGTTAACTTTTTTGAAAATAGACGCGTAGGAACGGAAGTCCCCTGATTGGTTGCTGAGCATAACTAAGAAAGTGAAATAAATACTCAGAAAGACGAGCGTTCCTTGCCACTTTCAATTTAAACTTTCACATGTAGAGTTAATAACGTTTACAGACAAGTGTGATCTGATGCCTTCGCTGTTCTGTTATTCAGCAGGAGATCTTGTGTGACCATTTATGGCCTGTAATTAACTTACATAGTGAAAAAATTCGATATTTCGAGTTTCTGGGTGTGAAACTGAAGTGAGCCAGTCACGTTGTTGTTCAACCCTGGTACCTGTTCGAGGCCATATGATTTGAGGGCCCTACCTTATCTTGAATCCTGAAAGCTGAGCAGTGCTGTGAGGAGGAAGACGTATAACCAGGACATCGCAGAATTTTCTACAAATATCTCAAGATAAGCCCTGTGTTTTGGGGCCTTGTGAATTCACTGAAATATTCTCCACCAGTTACTATATCAACCAGATTAAATAAAATGATGACAATATTGATTTCCCAAATATGTGCTTAATTTTGGACAAAAAGTATTACACGAAGAACACTTCCTAGTTCAGGAAATAATAGACTCTAATAGTTAAACTAATTTGTGTGTAAATATATCTTGACGTTTAATCTTTTATGAATCAACTCAATTATACTTAATACATTTGTAAAAAATTGTTCAGACCAAAATTCAATAGGGAGTTGTTTACTTAATTGTTTATTAACCTTAAAGTGTGGTTGTTGTTATTTTCTGCACATACATTGCATATACCCTAGACACGTAGCTACACAACATCCATACATTATAACATATAAATTGGGGATAACATACATAGCGGGTGGTAGTCATTGGTGGAAGCAAGACAGGTTTCCTGACATATAGTTAAAAGGTAAACTTCCTCAGGAGCTTGCATAGCTGACTTCACATCTGCTACATAAATATATAGATAAGTAATATCGACCCACCACAGATTGGAACCAAAGTCTGAAAGGTAGACATGCTCGTGAGTTGCTGAAAACGCAGACGTGGACACATCAGATATCCAGACAGCCAACAATTTATTGCAGTAAGATACTACTCGGGTTACAGATTATAATAAACCAAACTAAAACTAATAAAGTACAAGTCCTTCAAACACTAAAATTTATAGAGAGACATTAAAGAGCGTGGAAAGAGATTCTCCGTATCTACTAAAGTCACTGTAAAACACGTAATAACAAATACCAATCTTTGCAGTCTGAAAGAAACAACCTTACAAGAGTGAAAGCGAACATCAAAGTCAGATTGAATACCGCAAATACATACTTACTGAAAGCAGGAAAGTCAGCACATCCCAAACCAAGTAAACCAAGTAGCAGTTTATCGTCTATTCCTGTGCAAATGACTGGGATATGGCTGTCGATCTACCTGGGCGAGCGGCATATCCGGAAAGCATTAAAAGATCTCGAAGGCGACCAGATATAATGCTAAATTCTTCATCATCGGACTAAATTAAAATGTTTGAGCTGACCATGCCACTTGAATCCAGATTGGACGAGCAACACTCGTTCAAAGTGGCCAAGTATAATGATCTGGTCACGGACTTGAGACACGCCGGTTCACTGCAAGGCTCATGGCTGTTGAGGTAGGTACAAGAGGTCTAGTGGCTGCCTAAGTGTATGATCTACTAAAACTGCTGGGTTTGAAAGGATAGTCAAGAACAGAATCTTTATGAAGTTCAGTGAAACTGCGGAAAGGACAGCGTGCTGACTTGTTGTACATCCTTATGTCATATCCTCATGAATGTCGCACCCTCTTGTATGTCGTACCCTCTTGTATGTCGTACCCTCCTGTATGTCGTACCCTCCTGTATGTCGTGCCCTCTTACATGTCGTGCCTTCTTATATGTCGTATCCTTCTCTTTGTCATACACTCCTGTATGTCGCTGTTGCAGACTTTTAGACTTTGATAGTTGGGCTGATATTATGTTTCATTTCATGTATTTTAAATTCATCTGCTCTGCCATCACGGAGTATCTTTCCGCTGCAACTTTGGGTTGATCTACGTTATTTTTTAAATAATTTTTTTATCAGTGTTTCTTTCATTAAACTTGGTATTAAAGACTGACAGTGTTTATTTCTTGCTATTATTAGCAGCTGGTATTGAAGTGTTCTATTCTGAACCGACCTTGAAGGTTAACGGTCAAAATGCATACATTTGAAACTGGAACTGTAGAACGCTTTTTCCATTTAACAAGTCTCGTTTTGACGACTTATAATCATTTAATCATCACACAACTTTCCATCATGATTTATCAACACTAATATGTTTCACGTTAAAGAACACTTGATATAGCACAGTCTTAGAGTTCACAGTTTATCAGACATTACACATCTGTTACTTTGCCGTTTAATTAACATTCAATATCTTGTAACCAAATGCTTGGTATACTTATTATATTTAGTTCTATTAGAGACACTGCCTAATATACATCTCAAGAACTCTGACATATTATTAATTCACTTTGGCATCCATAGCCGGGCTCTATCAGCCTTTCATATTATAACTGCGTTTCGCATTTCACGACTTACGCTACTAATAAATTATTGCGGCTAATAATTCCGACTTATATCTTCGGACTCAATGGTCCTTACACATTATTTATTTCTTGCTTTACCAGCTTTACATTACCGTAACATAATTTTATAGTTATACACCATCATACGTTAGTGGCCATGCCACATATTCCAAACACTACCATAAGGCTCGAAGGCGACACACAGACTCTGCGTAACTAAGTCTAACGCGTCATCCATCGCCACACGCGAACTATTTCATTTTATTTCGTAGAAGTGTTACATGGTGCGACCATCCGAATCAAGTTCAAACCAAAATGCTCGCTGACCATGTAACAATCCTCAACAGTCGCACCCTCTTGTATGTCATACCCTTCACAATGTCGTGTCCTCCTGTATGTCGTACCCTCATGTATGTCGTACCCTCCTGTTTGTCGTACGGTACCCTTCTGTATGCCGTACACTCCTTATGTGGTACCCTCCTGTACGTCGTACCCTCTTCTATGTCCTACATTCTTGTATGTCGTACCCTCTTGTAGGCATGTATAGATGGAACAAATGTGCAAACTGAATTCGAATATTTAAGCTTGATTGGCCAGACAAATCAAAATATCACTGAGGATGAGGGGACGAAGTGGCGGTCAGCTCTGGGAAGATTATGAGGAAAACCTTAAAAAGGAGTGGTAACGTTACTTGCTATTAAGTTACCCGTAGCACTCGATCCAGCAGCCTCTACCACCATGGTAGACAATATTCCCCGCTTCTAGGATCGATCCCCGAGTCATTCTTCTGATTAATAGCAACGTGCGTGCTAATTCCTGTAGCGAGCTCACAGATTGCATAATTCAGAAAGATGCGTGCACCAAGAACTGATGAAGTCCTATAGATTTTTAAACATTCATGCTGAGAAAATCACGAATGAATGGAGACAATGACCACAAAGGAATCAGTCGATATGTCAACAGCATAAAATAAACTGGTGGATTCATTAATTAGCAAAGCACAATGGAGAAAGAGCTGGAAAAATTCTGAAAGTAATCAGTGAAACAGGAAAATCGATGAAACTGTCTTATTAAAAGACACAATTTATAATCATAACATAATGGAAAGCTAAAACATGGTTGAAAATTCCAAATACTTTGTCACGAAGTTTACCACAGGCGGTAGATTAGAGACTTGGATGGAAAATAAACAAGTGTAGAAAGTGACCAATCATCTCACTCCAATTCTTGTGCATCTAAGACAGGGTTTGTTAACGTGTGTCCACGTACCCATTAGGGGTCCAAAAATAAATTCTACGGGTCCGTGTACATAACCTAAAACTTTGAATTTTATTTTCACTGAACTTTTTAAACGGAAAATGATCATACATTTTTGTATTAAATGAAAAATATTCTTTGCATGGATTGTTTTTATCTTTCAGTGTAAGCATATGTAAACGTGTCCGTAGCCTGCACCGTACAATCAAAGTGTCCAATGGCACAAGAAAGGTTAAGAACCTTTGATCTAGGGAAAAAAAATGTCTATAGAAAAACAAGCAATGACTGCAGTACTTATACTTGCACACTTTAGTGAAGGGACGGTAGGGAAAAAAAAAACCATTGGAGAAATGAGATGTCCCAGAAAGCAGCTGTTAAACCTAGTGATAACAAGTAAAAGTTCTCGTAAGAGAAACAGAAATTACAACAACAACAAAAGACAGAAAAACGCAGGACTTTGGAACTGAACTCAGAGCTGGAACTCGGAGCAGTGGAGCAATGGTTTTTTCCCCCGGAGCTGAAGCGGAGCCGGAGTTTTTAAAAAAAGTTTGACTGCTCCATTGTTCTAGTTCGTTTTTTTTCTTCAATCCAACATGAATGATATTATACTAGATATAGGCTATAGAATGGAAATACAATATTTAATATGTGTGTTTTATTGCGAAATTTGAGGTAATTTCATTGTTTTACTCATGGCTTCGGAGTCGATAGTTTCGTAAAGAGTCGGAGTCGGGGACAATGTAACCTCTCATAATTTTAAATTTCTCGAACGCCCTCATCGAGAAACTCATTTATTGGACAATAGCATCCGTTTATCTGCCATTAATGCTCACCCAGTGTACCGAGTAATACACTTTGACAGCCGGCGGCTGAGGATCAAAGAAGAGAAGAAGAACTGTGTCGAGTAGTGTAGTCCCCTGAGTGTTTGTGAAGTGACAAGTAAAGAAAGGGCTACTGCACCATCAGACACGTCGTACAAAGCGACTAATAGCAATTTGTGCTTACGACTGAAAACATCATTGTGTAAAACAAATTACCACATAAACCACGGCTGCAAGACAATGTGAATGTTTGGCGCAGCTACAGTGGTTGTTCCATGCTACGTCAGGAGAACAAAGGAAAATGACACAATGAATGTACCCCGTAACCCTAACAAATGAAAAGCAAGACAGAGCTAAAATGCATTATGTGAAGTCAGGGCCGTAGATAGGACTTTATTAAGGGAAAAGGGGGGGGGGGGGGGGTTTAATAAAAAAAAATTTTTAATGCACTATTTTGGTACCGGTACAGTATAATTTCCACCCTAAAGGGAGGGGTCGAAACCCAAACACCCCCCCCCCCCGTATCTGCGGCCCTGTGTGAAGTTGCCATTTGAATGAAAGGTTTAATGCCGGAGGAATCGGCTTTACATCAATAAACTAGGAAACAACTTCTCATCGCCCTCATTACAACTTTGGATACTGAAGATGATCTTGATTTTGAAAAAACATCTAGATGAGGGGAGCGATCAAAGCGCCGACGATTAAACTTCCAGGAAAATAGAGAAAGAAAGCCAACTGAAATACTCAAATTTAAGCCGGAATTTAACAATCCACTGAATGAAATAGAAATAACTGACCTCATATCGAAGATACATGTAGAAGAAGCAATACCTCGTTATTTCTTAACTGTGCGAAATGCCACTCAAATTGACATATCTGTACGACAACTTTAAGTGTAGAGCACTGCTTTCTGTCCTCCGAATCGTAAGATCCGACTTGAGAGCAACAATGAAGGAGGATATAATTGAAGCAATCCTCCATCCTAGAACAAATTAAACTTTAAAAATACAGGGAGAGATAACTCTGTGATCTTCAAAAGCGGATTAAATCTAAGAAACCCCGTTACACGGTTTAAGTCTCTGTTGTCGATTAGCAACGGCCGACAGAGCGACCGTGGAAACCTTTTATCTTGGGAACTCTTTTTTGATTTTCTCTACTGTGAACGGTGGTGTGAAAATTAGCATCTTCTAGAGAGCAGATAACAATAATGTATATAAACTGTGGATCCTCAAACCAGTTATCAGATGTCGCTCAGAATTTTGTCGGATAGTCTAAACATGTATTCTAGAACCATTGTGGAAAATGTGTTAATAGTTTCGTGGGGATTGTTATTCTAATTTGTGGTAACAGAAATTAGCATTTACGTGATTTAATGTGCTAAGTTTTATCATCTTAAATTCACTGTGATTTCATAGCGTTAAAACTAGTGAAATAAAATAACGCGTAGATATTTCTTGCCAGTTGTCAGTTTAATGTAATTTTACCACCCGCTTTATCACATAAGAAGAGACGTTTAGTTGACTAATTAATACATTTGGCGTGACTGATAGTGGACCATAGAATTTACATTATATTTCATTTGTGTAATTAAATAAGTGACTAGTGCTTAATATCATACGACTAAACAAACAGACGCCGACAATCAAATAGCTATTAATGACAGGCGATATTTGTTAAGTTTGCGTAGGGGTAATTAAATAATAATTGACATTGTGCGCTGATCGTTGACCGGGACAGGAGGGGGAAAGGCTGCATGCCTCAACCAAACCTGCACTCGCTAAGCGACGCGCGATAGAATAGGCTAAAGACACAGTGTGCCTTTTAACTTTAATCAGGACTGACGGACAGAGTAAGAGATCGTCTCGTCCCCTTCCGTGTATATATATGTAGAGATATAATAGTAGCATTGTTTTCATAATGTTTCTCTATTCTTAAGCAGACCTGATCAAACGGCGACCAGCGGTCTATTTTGGTCCTTTTTCTTCATTTACTGAGTGATTAATGTGGTCTTCTTTTTGGCTTACACGTCCAAAGTTCATTTGTGAACAGGATTGGCCAATGGACACATGAACATTTTAAATAGTAAATTTAACTGGACTTACAAATACCAGATATTTTTTTGCAATTTTATCAGCCCACTGGGTTGTGAAAGATATAACAGGTATCTGACTTTTGACAGTCGTATCAGCGGATTTATTCAGCAAGTTACGCTGTTTCAAAATCGGCATTCACCCAGAGCCAGCCGATAGGATTTACCATCATTATCAATTAACAATAACACTGACTAACAAAAAAAAACTTTTTTTTTCTTTCTCTAACATTTCTATGTTTTTCTGGTCAATTTTAATGCGCTGTTTTTAAATCTGCAAACCGTTTTTCTCTATCAGGTCGGGATCTCTAGAAATACGCAATTGAAGTTTTTTTAACAACGCATACAGTATTACAACATCATTCGTACAAGAAGTATAACAGTTATGTAGGCTTGAATTTCTTTGCAGTCGACTTTCGTCGGTGAATGGCATGTGGTACATCGCGATGAAGCATCCAACAATAATCGGCAAGCATGGTCACACTCCACCGTCCTTGATAACGTGACTCCATTACGGCGATATCTTGATGGAATCATTCTCCATGTTCATCGCTGACTTCGCCAAGGTTGTCAGGGAAAAAGTTAAGATGCGAATGGAGCAAATGGATTTTGAGGGACATGTTACAGCCCATAATTCTGTATGCATCTATGCACTGCTTAACAATATGCAACATAGTCGACAGATTTGTGATTTTCCAGAAAGTTATCGACGATCAATTTGAATGCCATCCATGCGCGAAGTTCACTACCATGTAACAAGTTCTCGAATTGTTTGTCTGTAATAACTTTCCTAATCTGAGGTCCTACAAAGATACCTTCCTTTATCTTTGCATCGCTAACTTGCGGAAACTTTTCTCGAAGATAAGTGAAAGCTTTGCTCGTTTTATCTAACGCTTTTACAAAATTCTTCATGAGCCCCAACTTTATATGTAACAGTGGTAAAATGAAGGTGTCTTTGTTAACTAATGGCTCGCGTATTACATTTTTATGCCCGAGCTGCATACGATCCCGGATAGGCCACACCTTTCTTGCATAATGTTCCTGTCTGTTGCGGCTGTCCCATTCACATCAGAAGCAACAAAATTTAGTATACCCAGTCTGCATGCCCGTGAGAATTGCAATGACCTTTAGGTCTCCACAAATCCGCCATTGGTAGTCATTGTACTTTATTTTTTCTAAACGTTTAACCATATTGTCATAAGTTTCTTTCATATGAACAGAGTAGGCGACTGGAATTGATGAAAAAAAATTTCTGTTATGCAATAATACGGCTTTTAGACTAGTCTTGGAAGAATCGATGAAAAATCGCCATTCGTTGACTATGTGCTCATGACCGTTTACATCTTTGCAATAGCAAATCTCATCATCCATCTCAAAGTATTGAACAAGTTCTCTGTGTCTATGACGAAATTTAGATATCGGGGTATTGGGCGCTAAAAGATTCCATTCTTTGAGTCGCGAACCGAGTAATTCCGCTTGTCCTTTGGTAAGAGTGAGATCACGTATTAGATCTGAAAGTTCTGAATGGTTAATTAAGTAAACACCATCATTCACCGGTATGTAATCTGAGTCAGAATTAGTTTCTAAAGCAGGTAAACTATCACTTTCTGATGGTTCATTTACGTCCAACGGATATTGTTCTGGTGGTACTTGGATCGGACACGTGATTGGATCATGAGGCACTGGTTTCGAAACCGATTCAATATTTGGATAAACCACAGACTTTCTAGTTTTAAAAGTGAAACCATGGATATTTGTCAAGCGGAAGTAACAATCAGTAGTGTGATTTGTATGTTCACGCCATATTACTGGCACTCCAAAAGGCATCGACTTATGCTTCAGCGATTTTCGTAACCAACCTGCCAATGTATCGAACAAACTGCATTTGGCTTCCAAGATTTATTTGCATCATCAACTTTCGAATCGAAATAAAGTTCATATGTTTTCTTTAGTAATGGTGTAAAGTTTTTCTGGTCAACAAGATCGGTAAAATATCCGCACACGTAACAGAACAGATCAGCCGAATTTCTACAACTTCTAGAAGCCATATTTTGCTCAGAATTATTTCAAAATACAGTAACTATTTGAAAAATCGCGTAACATATGTCATGCATCTTTTAGCAGTATAAAAAGTAGAATTATGTTGCTTTTTATTAATTTTTAATAAGTTATATAGTAAAAATGAAACGGAGCAAATAACGGTTTCCCAAAAATATATTTATTCACAAATATCTTAAGAACACGACGTGATAGAGATAAACGGATTTCAGATTTGAAATCAGTGCAAGAAACTGACCTAAGAACACTTATTCTTATATAAGAAAGAAAAATGTTGTTTGTCAGTGTAATTATTAAGTTGTTAACTTGTTAGGTTATTTTTCTTCTCAATGAGGGGAGGGCACACGTATTCTGTTATTTTTCTTTGTATGAATTCTGATTTTATTTGATCTTTCTTTAGATATTCGATGTTGTAAAGTTTAATGATAATAAACAACAAAAGAACTTAACTTTGAGTGTTGGTCAGACCCATACCCAATTTACCATAGTTTATCACTTTTGTGTGTCTTGTTGTCACATAATTGTGTGTGTGTGTTTAGTTAAACTTATATTTCTAGAAGTAGGGAGGTGCAAGATTGTCTTGTACTAAAAGATAGTCGTTTAGATAGGCTGGACTAGAGAAACTACTCATTCCAGAGACAGATCTTCTCCTTAAACTATTCACTCGTGAAGTCTATTCTCACACCTTTACTTCTCACGTACAATCCCCATCTACTCTACTCAGGTGGGACCATAAATAACTTTCAAACCTACCTAAATTCACTACAGTGAGATCAAACAATGTAGCTACAAGGATAGTGAAACAAGTATCGTAAAAGTCACGTCATGTTCTATAAGAAGCGAAAAGGAAATGATTGGTGAGATCAAACAATGTAGCTACAAGGACAGTGAAACAAGCATAGTAAAATGTCACATCATGTTCTATAAGAAGCGAAAAGGAAATGATTGGTGAGATCAAACAATGTAGCTACAAGGATAGTGAAACAAGTATCGTAAAAAGTCACGTCATGTTCTATAAGAAGCGAAAAGGAAATGATTGGTGAGATCAAACAATGTAGCTACAAGGATAGTGAAACAAGTACCGTAAAAAGTCACATCATGTTCTATAAGAAGCGAAAAGAAAATGATTGGTGAGATCAAACAATGTAGCTACAAGGATAGTGAAACAAGTATCGTAAAAAGTCACATCGTGTTCTATAAGAAGCGAAAAGGAAATGATAATAGTGACTTATTTGTGTGACTCCGACAAGGATTTGGATAAACAGGAAAGACATTGCCGGGTTTCTGCGATTCATAATTGGAATGAAGCATTATAGAAGATAAAGTTTTGTGAAGATTGTCAGCGATAGAATTATTTGGTAGGCTAAATGCTGCCCACGCCACATTCAGGCTGCATATATAGTCGCCAACAACTCCAGCTAGTGTAGAGTTACTGATTTCGGCTTTACAGTCAACTCTAAAATATATGTACGCGGAAGTGAACCTACGTCTATGAGGCTAACTACACCCTCATTGACTCTTGAAATCATCCACACACTTCCAAGGATTCCCCCTGAGGTGAAACCTGTTGAGAACCCAGCATTGCACACTAAGCTTGGAGAAGTCACTTGAGCGCCAGGCGTAATTCTTTGGCTTTGACTTGGTTGACTGCATGCAGAAGGATCTCACTGTGTACCCAGTGATAGGCAGGGGAAGCTGAGAAGTGGCTATGTGCAGGACGTGGCAATTCCCTGGTAGAGCCCAGAACCAGAGTACATTATTACAAACATATACAGTACACACATCTCTACACATTGCTGCAAGAAATATGTTTGAAACTACTGGACATCGAAGAAAACAAAATCCGAACGAAGTTTTTACCAGTTCAGATTGAGATAAATCAACCAAGCATCAAGTGTGCTCGTGGGCACAACAACGGCTATCTAAATGAAGGGCACGAAATGCAATAAAAACCATTGTAGGACATTGTACCATTAGGAAGATACATTCTAAGAGAAAGATGACTTTATTGGTTAATTGGCCTTAGAATAAAACATATTAAATATCTCAAAGAATGCTTGACGTATTCAGGTAAGTAACTGAATCTCCCAATAACGCTTATAGGCAATAGACAGCAAAAAAAAATTGTTTGAATTAAAAAAAAGATTAAGAAGAAAGATGGGATTAATGAAATTCTGTATATTTTTTGCCAGTTATCTAGGTTAATATCACACAGCCTTTCTCAATCTTTTTATCCCCGAGAAACCCTTGAAATCAGGTCTCAGGGAAACCCTGCATAACAATTATTATTCATACAGCTTATGGTACTTTAGCGTGATTTTATTTTTGCCAACTTATTAGATTGCCATTTTTTGTGGTTTCCCCTTACCCACAAACTAATGCGAATCAATAAGTTTGTTGTTGTTGATTTTTTCGTTTTTAACAGTACCCAAGTAGGCCTAAAAGTTTTATCACAAACTTCTATTCCACAAAAGGCTAATGAAATATGGTATGTGCAAGAGTGAACATGGTCCTATTGCGCACTGCCCTACGGTGCTGTTCGGTCAATACCCAATACTGCAATCGCTAACATTGCCCGACGCGCGAAGTTAAAAAAACAAAACGACGTTTATTATTTTTCAATCACGATCTCTCACGGAACCTCTAGGATTCCGTGGAACCCCGGTTGAGAAATACTGATATCACATAACAGAGATCAATTCTAATTTTAGCGCGCCCCATTTTGTGTGTGTGTGTGTGTGTGTGTGTGTGTGTGTGTGTGTGTGTGTGCGTGCGTGCGTGCGTGTGTGTGTGTGTGTGTGTGTGTGCGTGCGTTCGTGTGCGCATGCAGCAGCAACACTCACTTCAGAAGTAATTGTAGATGTGATGGTGGCAAAAGTAGTAGTAATAGTAATGTAGTACAGTACAGTAGAAGCAGAATTACCATAGCAGCAGTAATTGCGCTATTGTTTTACTGTAGCAGGAAACGAAAAGTAGTGATAATAACAGTAGCATTCTTTGTAACATGAAGGGAACAGTACAATATGCTGGAAGCACATCACAGCCCTTTGACATACGCAGTGGCGTTAAACAAGGCTGTGTTCTGGCTCCGACCCTCTCCGGGATCTTCTTTGCCTTGCTCTTGAAACATGCATTCAGAGATGCAACTGCAGGAATATGCCTTCACACTAGGTCAGATGCCCGACTGTTTAACGTCGCATGGCTGAAGGCAAAGACAAAAATCAGAAGGGTCACTATAAGAGACTTGTTATTCGCTGATGACGCTGCAGTCGTCACTCAAAGCCAACAGGAACTTCAGAGCTTGATAAATCGCTTCACCCACGCATGCAAGGACTTTGGCCTCACAATAAGTCTAAAGAAAACAAATGTACTGGGTCAGGATGTGAATGTTGCACCAGTGATCACTATCAATAACTATGAATTGGCAGTGGTGCACCACTTCACATACCTGGGGTCTACCATCAACGAAAAATTCTCTCTAGACACAGAAATTGATAGCTGCATTGGCAAAGCTGCATCTGCCTTTGCCCGCCTCACAACGCGTGTTTGGGGAAATTACATGCTCATAACGAAGACCAAAGCTGCGGTATATAACGGCTGCATCACCAGCACACTTCTATATGGCAGCGAGACATGGACAACCTGTGCTAAGCAAGAAAGAAGGCTCAGTACCATCCATCTACTGTGTCTACGCCACATCCTCGGTATTTCGTGGAAATCTTTGACAAATGTCGAGGTATTGTCACGTGCTGGCCTTCAAAGCATGTATACACTGCTTAGATAGCGCAGACTAGGCTGGCTTGGTCATGTCCGCCGCACGAAAGATGGTCGCATCCCGAAAGATATCTGACAACTGGCAGATGGCAAAAGAACAGTTGGGCGGCCCTGATGACAGTACAGCACTAAGTCTCATGTGGTCATTTCATTCCATTCCATTCCATGTCAACTTGGCTGGATCTTTGTAGTCAAACCTATCTTGACTTTTGGTCAATGCACCACCGTAAACAAATTGAAAGGCCTGCGTGCTCTTTTAATTGATGTTTAATTTAGTTTGTAATTTAATTTCCCGAAAAGGTGGCGCGATTTTTTTGATTTTTTGTCACGTGACGTTTCACTTAGACAGTTATTAAAATGGGGAACTAGTTGAGGGCCGGACACTGTAACCGAAATAGCTTTGCGTAGATGGCGACTGAGGAGGGCTGGGCATAGGACAGGCAACCCCATCCTGTCGAAACTTCAAGCGAAGATATATATATATATATATATATATATATATATATATATATATATATATATATATATATATATATATATATATATATATATATATATATATATATATATATATATATATATATATATATATATATATATATATATAGATGTGCGTGTGTAGTCAAAAGTCTGACCTTGTGTCTTATATATAGTCTTAGAGTATGAAGGTCAACTGGAAACATTTTTTTCCCATGAGGTGAAATGTACGTTTACCACGCGCGCACGTCAAATTCAATCAAATGTGCGTTCTGCAAATCCTAATCGCTATTTATAGTTTCCTTGCCTTCTTGGCATTGTTAGTATTTTTGGGGGAAAAAACACTTAAAATATGCAGAACAAAATGAACTCCTGGTTCCTGTTGCTAACATCCAGCCATAAGCAATACGCGATTATGTCTCTCCACAACTTCCCGTCCCAGTACTGTTTATCAATTCTGTTGCTGACTTCTGTACATGCCATGACGTCAGACTGACCAGTATCGTTTCTATTTGTCATCCATTATATCTTTCTCCTTCAATCGTTCCTGTTGTCACGACATTTTCCAGCTTTCTTTTTCTCATAACATGTCCCAAGAAAGATTGTTTCCTTCTGCCATGAGAAAAATAAGCTTTCTTTTAACATTGGCCTCTTTCATGACATTGGCCTCTTTCATGACATTGGCCTCTTTCATGACATTGGCCTCTTTCGTGACATTGGCCTCTTTCATGACATTGGCCTCTTTCATAACATTGGCCTCTTTCATGACATTGGCCTCTTTCATGACATTGGCCTCTTTCATGACATTGGCCTCTTTCATGACATTGACCTCTTTCATGACATTGGCCTCTTTCATGACATTGGCCTCTTTCATGACATCTTCATTACTCTGTTTTCATTGTATTTTGAGGTATTTGCCTAGGTACAAGGGGATTGACATAAGTCTTGGGCCTGACCATGAAGGACATGTCACAGAGAGCTGAAATTTTGTATGGTGTTTATTCCTTTTCAATATAGCCACCGTCTGAATTGACACACTTCTGCCATCTCTGCTTGACCTTGAAAAGACCTTGGGAGTAGAACACCCTATTTATCAAACGAAACCAGTCATCACATGCCAGTATAACCTCTTCATCGCTGTCAAAATGATTTCCTTTCAGCTGTTTTTTAAGATTTGGGAATAGAAAAAAGTCTGATGAAGCCAAATCTGGAGAATATGGTGGGTGTGGAAGAATTTCAATATTCAAATCGTTGGCTGCTATAAAAAGCACGTTTCACTAGCTTTGCCCTCAAACAAATGTAATTATCTGATTAACCGTCTAACGTATTAATGCCATTTTTTGCATACGATGTTATATTGGGTTAGACCCAACAAATATATACTTTATATCTGTGCATCTTGTCCAGGTCCATAAACGGATGAAATCCTTTGATCTTTGTCGGCATACTAATTATTGTGTATCGAGAAAAGAAATTTTACCACTTCATGCACAGATTATGTGAATTGATTAGGCATAGGCGTGTCTACTATTACAATAATGTGGCCATCACGTTTGCAATTGAATACGTGTTGAAGATGATTTCTTAAATGATCTGCATGCGAAATACTCGTGACATTGTTTGTCATTGACATTTAATGCGCTACCAAACTGGACCTTCCTTGATCTAATTATTTCAATGGGTATCATCTCTTTGCGGTTCATAAATATCATAATGGAACGTTGCTCCTCTAATGTGCTTGTAAATAACGGTAAGGTCATCTTTAAAGAAATTAAACTTCATCCGAATCATAATCAGATGTCTCTGAGAAATTGAAAATCAATCTCGGCTGAATGAAGGACAAACCATCATTCGTCCAATATTCCTCTTACATCTTTAATACTTGGTGAATTAGAAACTTTATCTTCTGGTGCCACAACGTTGTGATATGAGGCATTGTCCATTATCAAACACCACGGTCTATCCAAGGAAGGAAGTACATGATTCACAATCCAATCTTGAAATATCTTGCCATTCATCTCTGCATGGTAATCCCTATTATCTGTGGATTTTGAAACAAATATGAGTTCAGTATTATTTAGAAGCCCATGATGGCTGCTTCCTGGATGTGCAATTATTAGGCGCTGTCCTTTGCTGCTTGGTACCAGTCTCTTAGTTGTTCCATCAGATGATTGCCATTCTCGTTCATTACTGTGGTGCGCATTGATCCAAGTTTCATCTAAATACACAAAATCATAACAATCTCTTCTCATTTCTCTGACCTCGCGTAAATATTTGCTTCTCATTGCAACTATATGAGGCTTCTCACAAATAAGGTTTCTACCACCAACATATTTTCTAAAAGTGAATCCCAAACTCCTAATAGTCCTCCATAGCGTAGATTTGGAAATATCAATGTCATTATTCTTTCTTAACCAAACTTTCAATTTCCTTAAAGTCACTGCCTCATTATTGTGAAACATATTGCAAATTTCTCTGCGCATCAATTCTCTGTCAAAATTATCCATCACTCTTGGCCTAATTTTCGTGTGTAAAACACTGGAATTAGACATTTCAGATGTCGCTATCCAGCGGTGCAATGATCGTTTGCTTATCCCCAAGGCGTGAATAGTCCTCTTTTGTGGGTTTGAAATAGAATGATATAGTTTTCCTCGAGAAGCTTCATTGCAGAAATACTTTAAAATCCTATTTGTGATTTGCTGTAATGTCATAAAATGTACTCGCAGACTCATTTTTCCTTCTTAACCACACAATAATTTTTGTAGACACACCTCTGATTGACAATGTGTGCGTTGCACCGGATATAAACTGTTTTATGTTCAAGAAGTGCGATTTCACGCAATTTCACTCAAAAATCATGCCAATTGCTTGATAAACCAATCATGTGCAAATGAGGTCGTATAATTTACTGTAGACATTTCAATATGTGTGCGTGTGATGTGTGTTGGCAAGTAGGATTTTATATTATATCGCAAAGAAACGAAAATTGAAACCAATGGCCGCATTTTAATAAAAAATTTAATTCATAGGGTCTATACCATTTCAAATTCACACACAAAATTTCACTTATATGCGTTATATATTTGCTGAGATATAGCATTTTGAAGTTGGGCAAAGCTAGTGAAACGTGCTATAGCTGCACAAGCCGTGCTTTGTGAGAGAGCGCGTTGTCTTGAAGCAAAGGAAGATTTTGAGTACGCTGTTATCCCTCGTTTCCTGGTCACAACCTTTCTTAGTTTTGTGAGAAGATCTGCATAGTACTGTCCATTAACTGTGTAGCCACGAGGCAGATAATCTTTCAAAAGGACACCTTTGCCGTCCCAAAAAACAGTCAGCATCTCTTTTCCTTCAGATTTCTGCGCCCTCGGCTTGACAGGTGTTGGGGAGCCCGGGGTTTTCCATTGCATGCTGGCAATTTTGGATTCGGGGTCATAATGGTGTACCCAAGTCTCATTTACTGTCACCATGGTCTCCAAAAAATGTAGGTGTTTTTCCCTGAAACATCAGAAATTTTATCACAGCTCCGGCTTCCTTCTTTTCCATTGTTTTGTCAAATCTTTGGAGCAGCAGATCCGGCCAATAGGGTACATTGCGCCGTGCACTGTAGCGAGAAAACCCATTGAAGAAACAAACGCGTACTTCACACATTCAGTGCAAATATGATGAACTTTAAATGTGCCAAGTTTCATCTTCCTCCTGTGACTCCTTCATGGTCAGGCCCAAGACTTATGTCAATCCCCTTGTACTTGAGTCTTTTCACTTGTTTCAAAACTGTTCCATTTACTTTGCTTCTGCATTCTCGAGAAATTATTCTCTTGGAGATAACCATTACCTCTGTGTTTTTGCATTTAAGGCTAAGACCTTAAAACTATGTATTATTATAATAGGTATTATTAACAATAAAAATGGTAGTAATCGACGCAGTAGAAATAGCAGCAAACAATTATTGTAGTAGTGGAGCGTTCGCTGTTGCTATCAACCTTCTGTTGTATTTGTAGTAGAAATAAACAAACTAATGCGGAAGACATAAAGAGGCATGGAAGCTGGCAAACAAGGAAAAGGCAACCAGTTTATAAACAAATCGAATCAACAGCAATACTACGGACACACTCAAACACGGCTACAGCAATAAACATCTGTTACGGCCTAAACGATAAACGGAAAATAAATGACTTTCTGGGATTTAGTTCACAACCTACTTACAGCAAGTTCGATAATCCTGTGTCACAGTATGTCACCAGG